>JAATLQ010037310.1:24664-51460 GCA_013421005.1 Heliconius erato x Heliconius himera | reverse complement strand
AGTCAGCAGTTATCTAAATAACTGACACAAGAACAACTTCTGATGGCAAATATCTTATTAAAGCGATACCTTCTAATGGCATAATATGGAATTCTTAACACTGTTTCCTCTGAATCTCTAAAAGATTTTGGGTTCTTCACGATCACAACTATAAAGAGTTCTAACCACTAGACACATCACGAGCCAAGGCATAAAATATTAAATAATATTTTAAAAGGTGTTTGGGATATCAGTTACAACGCAATGCCTCCAGAATTCGGCAGAAAGTGGGGAACGGAGTGTCTTAACACTAGGTTCCCTCTGCCTACCCTGCTGTGTGCGGGATACAAGCGTGAAGCTGAACATCTAGAATTGATGACTACTTTCGAATATGCCGCACACAGCAGGGTAGGCAGGGGGAACCTAGTGTTCAGACACTCCGTTTCCGATTTTCCGTCGGATTCTGTAAGCATTGCGTGTTGAGTGGCGGAATTTAACGCTGTGTTTTACCTCTATACCAGAGCGAATAAATAAAAATATAATTATAATTTTCTCTGTAAAATAATAAATTCAAGTATAAATTATAGTGTGTGAGGAGACTTAATACTCTATATTCAAGGTACCTATGTGTCAGTTCATTACACCTTATTCAGATTGACTTTGACATATTGCCCATTTAACCATTTAACCGCTAGTTACCGTAAATAATAAGAACATGATAAATGGTAGATCCTAATTATTAATCTTAATAGTGCTTCGAAATTCAGCACAAAATTTCTATATTATTGCAAAGGTTTTGCAAACGTCCAAAAGATTAATATATTCCTCGGGAAATATATAATACAATGATCTTATTTTCTAGAAACCATATTTCACTGATTTGTAATCGTTTTCGCTGCTATTACATTAACGTTAGTTGTAGATAAGCTACATTCATTATAAGGTGATTATAAGGTGATTTATAGGAAAGTCCTATATAAGTGAGTTAAGATACCAAATAAATAAAAATAAATAAATCAGCTTCACGCTGTATCCCGCACACAGCAGTATAGGCAGATGGAACCTAGTGTTAAAACACTCCGTTTCCCACTTTCCGCCGAATTCTGGAGGCATTGCGTGTTGAGTGGCAGAACTCAACTTGACACCAGAGTGAAGAAATGGAAATATACATTTAAGTAAATATTTCATCTCCTCGAGTGGGGGCCGAACCCACGACCAGTCGGTTTTACAGTCACACCTCGTGCCGCTGCGCCACGACTGGCCTCAAGATACCAAATCTTAACTTAAATTCAATTATTAATAACTTAATATTAATTAATTACTCAATTTTATTAACATTGTTCTTTATAAAGGCTAAAATAATTACGTGAAGTAATAAAAAAAAATCAGACCGGATTTGAAGCAATCTCTCGGCTCGAAAAGCAATGTTTTCGACGACAGACCGGCGCCGGCGCAGACCAAACTGACATTTACATGGGACCTTGCGTTTTACAATTTGCGAACAATACACGCGCTTGTCACACGCATTCCCGGAACCTGCCGCTCGAACCCGGACTGACCTCAGCCAGGCGGCCTCCACTGCTCAAGCATTCTCCATCAAACAAGAGACGCACTAACCGCACGCCGACGCCTCCACACCTTCACTTACATACATACATATCGCACAAATTAATCAGTGTCACACGATATTACCTCTTTATTTTATAAATGAATACTATATGAGATATTAATATCAATTGTATGGTAAATGCAATTATTTAAATAAGCCTATATGGATAGTTAATGAATATAAATTACCTACACATAGGTGATAAAGGTATAGCCGTCGTTTTGTTGTTCGATTTTTGTGTTATTTGTTGTGTATTATTAGGTTTTTTTTTTTGTATATATACAATATATTATTAGATATATATACAACATTTTAAATGTTCAAATTAAATATAGCTGAAAATTGATTATATTTAAGTACACTAAGAGCTTACAAAAAAGCGCCTAAAATTATATATTTTAATAACCAGCAACGCACCTCCTCTCTTCCGCTCCTATGGTGTCACATGAGCGTGGGCGGCGGTGATAACATACCATCTAGTGACCTGTACGCTCCTGTGCCTTATCTTTTTCCGTCAGAAAAAAATATAAGCTTCATTGAAATATTTCTCTTTGTATATTCCCTAAAATATAGGACATTTTTAAAATTAAAATAGACAATTTACAATTCAGGCCAGTCGTGGCGCAGGGACACAAAGTGTGACTTTAAAACCGACTGGTTGTGGGTTTGATCCCCACTCGAGGAGATGAAATATTTATTTAAATTTATATTACCATTTCTTCGCTCTGGTATCGAAGACAAGCGCGGCGTTAAGTTCTGCCACTCAACACGAATTCGGCAGAAAATGGGGAACGGAGTGTCTTAACACTAGGTTTCCTCTGCCTACCCTGCAGTGTGCGGGATACAGCGTGAAGCTGATTAATTTATTTTATTTTAAAATAGACAATAGAAATGAGGAAAGTATCGAATAATATTATAAAATCAAAACCAATCATAGTTCAAAGAAATTGCCTAACTTTTTTCCGTAGGTGCCCGCTTACGTAAGCTGCTATCAGTCGAATCTACGGTCTCATTAAATAAAAATGATTATATCGTAAACAATAGACTACTTGGCGTCCGAAAGTGATAGTTTTGTAGATAAAGAAACTGAATCGATGACGATTGCAATGTAATGTGTTTAGTCATTATAGAACGAATCGTTTTTGAAGGTCAACGGCCTATACTTAAAAGTGAATAGTATTTCTACTTGCATTTGTTGCTTATATATTTTGAATTACAAGTAATACTGACGCCAGTCTGGTTGTGGGTTCGATCCTGAAGCTGATTTATTTTATTTACAAGTAATACTTCAGCTTTATTTCAAATAATTTTAACAAGAAATATTAAGTAAAGTTAAAATGAACGCGGCGTTAAGTTGAGAGCAATGTCGCGACTACTTAGCTCTTAATGTTAAAGGGGAGTAGATAAGCGTAAGTAGAATCGAAATGAACATAAAGTTCACGCAAAGAAAATTGTAGGCAGCCACTACTTATAAAAAAAATACAATAACAAACTTTGTTATCTCTTTACTGAAATGTCTCTCACATTTAATTTTTTTTATTTATCTCAATATTTAAACAAGGTCAAACTTGTCACGACTAAAAAAATAATTATTAATTGATTTTCGACAGTTAATCATTACGTGTAAATGTTAAAAATTTCCAGCTTATTTAATTTAATAGTGTATTAAATGATAAAATGACGTGGTTGGATTATAAATACAGCGACCTAAGTATTATAAATGGCCTTCTCTTCATATATATTTACGTATAAATTACAAATAATTCAATATAGTTACTCATTTCATAGAAATTGTCTTGATATAATATGAGAGAGGAATCTCTGTAGTCTTTGAGCTGTATATTTAACAGTGAGAACCAATTACTCACTTTAATTTGAAGTTGTATCGTTGTGACAGCGATTGCCACTAAGTAGTTATTAGTAATTGTCATATTGCTTGGTAATTTTAATAATACCAGTCAAGTGCGAGTCTGATTCACCCGCCGAGTGTTCCGTATCAATTTCAGGATCGTAGGTCATATAGTTGTAGCAATATACTTATCGAATTTCAGTGCAGCTTGATGAAAGCGTATGGTTTAGTGGTCAGAGCGCTTGGACAGTTATATAGAGGCGCAGGTTCGAATTCCGATATGCTAAAATTTTGTAAACGGTTTTTATAAAAAAATATTAAGGAATGTGTTTATTGAAGTTTCTTATCATGCACTTTCTAACGTTAAGTCGAATGGTGATAATAGGCATGTGGATTTTTTTTCAGCTTCACGCTGTATCCCGCACACAGCAGGGTAGGCAGAGGGAACCTAGTGTTAAGACTCTCTGCGCCACGACTGGCATCTTCCTCCTTTAGATTTCTTCTTTCAATTGTTATTGTTGCAAGTGCACTTTTATTTGCGTAAATCCCCGCAAAAATAGCCACAAGGCGATAGATTACATGATGTGCCAAGTCATTTCTAGTTGCCATACAAAGATTCAACATCTCTAGGAAATTTCTTATTTGGTAAAGCACCGTCTTTTTTTTAGCTTCACGTTTTATCCCTAGCGGGGTAGCCAGAGAGACTGGAGGGCCAACTGCACACATATTGTTCTCGCTGAAGAGATTGTGTGTTCAAATCTTAGAACTACTGGTTTAATTAGAAAAAAATGTTTGTATTGGATTCATTTATCGAGAAATACTATAAGACGCTACGAACAATAAAAGTAATTAACTGTGAAAAAAATTAATTTTATATTTTTACATGTATGAAAATTGTAAAAAGGAGTTATCATATACCTAATACTATTATAATAAAATCAAATATTAGTTTAACTTGGAGTTATTGTATAATTTTTATCTAGTATTTAAATAATAAATAAAAATAAATAATAATAATATTGTAAGTTCTATTTCCTCGCTCTGGTGTCGAGGCAAAGCGCGGCGTTGAGTTCTGTCGCTCAACACGCAAGGCCTCCAGAATTCGGTAGAAAGTGGGGAACGGAGTGTTATAACACAAGGTTCCTTTTGTCTACCCTGATTTATTCTATTAGACTTATTTTAAATAATAATAATTACTATTTGTAACCATTCGAACTATTCATAATTATCACTTATAAAATTTCTTTCATGTTACTTAATAGTAATTTATAACCTTAATTAAATTAATAAGGTGAAACTGTCATATTACTATTACTTACTGTCACCTCCGTATTATGTAATATTCAATTATACATTCCACCTCTGACATCTTAAGTTCCGCGCATATTTAAAATGACTGATTTGATTAATTTATGTTATTAAATTTGTTCAATGGCCTCAATTTATTGTAAATAAATAAATCTAAATAAATCAGCTTCACGCTGTATCCCGCACACAGCAGGGTAGGCAGAGGGAATCTAGTGTTTAGACACTCCGTTCCCCACTTTCTACTGAATTCTGGAGGCAATGCGTGTTGAGTGGCAGAACTCAACGCCGCGCTTTGTTTCGACACCAGAGCGAAGAAATGGAAATATAAATTTAAGTAAATATTTAATTTCCTCGAGTAGAGATCGAACCCACAACCAGTCGATTTACAGTCACACTTTGTGCCCAGTAAAAATTATAGAATAATTGTGAAAATAACAGATTAGTTTCCAATTGGGTTTTGAAACTGCATTTTTTTACTTTGATTGGCGTCAATTCGATTAACGACTTATAATTTTTGTATATCGTTGACTTTAATAGTAGATATAAAGTTTACTCGTTACTACTAGTACTAGTGTTCACTTTATATCTACTTAAAAAAAAACAGTTACAGATCAATTATCCAATCAGCATTCGTTTTTATTTTAAATTTCATTTAGGTACTTCATAGTAAGTTTTAAATTTTTTATACATCTAGATACTTTGTAAACATATATTTTTCAATTTTTTTAACTTAACACGCCCTAACTAATCGACCTGGACAGTTGTGAAAAATGTATTTTGTATGTTATCATCGCAATTTTCAAATAAAATTGCCAGTTGTCCTCGTCGCACAAAGGTACAAGTGTGCTACTGTAAACGACATGACAATGGTTCGATTCCCACTCAAGAAAATGAAATATTATACTTAACTTACTTAATATTTTCACGGAACCGAAACGCGGTTTTGAGTTTTACCCCTAAACACGCAATTTTTCCAGAAGTAGCGGAAAGTGGGGATCCTGGGTGTTATAATGGGAACGGAGTGTCTGAACACTAGATACGATTCCCTCTGTCTAATCTGCTAACTGCGAGATGCAGCATGCAAAACTTAAATTTTATAATAAACTTAATTTACTTATCTACTTCGAGGCCAGTCGTGGCGCAGCGGCACATAGTGTGACTGTGAAACCGACTGATAGTGGGTTCGAACCCCGCTCGAGGAGATTAAATATTTACTTAAATTTATTATTTATAATATATTGGACTTTTCTCGCTCTGGTGTCGAGGCAAAGCGCGGCGTTGAATTCTGCCACTTAACACGCAATGCCTCTAGAATTCAGCAAAAAGTGTGAAACTGAGTGTCTTACACTAGGTTCCCTCTGCCAACCTTGCTGTGTTCGGGATACAACGTGAAGCTGATTTATTTACTTACCTATCTACATAAATTATTATGTTTTACATATACCTAGCACTATACTAAAATTGCTAGACAATGCAAAATGTATTTTCTAATAAAAAGACATCCATCATCTTGGTACCGCAAAATTAAAGGCACTCACAGCAGCAGAAGCCGTAAATGGCAGACGGAACGCGAACGTCAAAATTGCATCTATTTACAATGCATCAAGCCGCGCCGCAGTCAGCTTGCGGTTCTTTGACAAATGAAGCTGTACTCTTCCTGACTTAGCCCAGTGCTACCGTGTGACCCGGAACGTCGAGTGAATGGGCACCCACTTGAGGTATTACTTGGAAATTGGAATTTTCTATGTGAAGGGTACCTCGTTCAAATATTTATGTATTGTGTTTGTATGTTAGAGGTTTACTTATTCGAGGTTTATTGTCTGTTGTTGGTTATATTTATTATAAACGTTTTCCTTTTGTTTACGTCAACAGTATGGACTCACGCTGTATTCGTACACAGCAGGGTAGGCAGAGGGAACCTAGTGGTAAGACACTTCGTTCTCGTTTTTCCGTCGAATTCTGGAGGCATTACGTGTTGGGTGGCCGAACACAACGTCAAGTTTTGCCCCTACACTAGAACGAAAAAATGAAAATATACATTTAAATAAACATTTAACTTCCTCGAGTGGGAATCGAATCCACAACTATCAGTAGTCACACACACTTGCGCCGCTCCGCCACGATGACCTCGAGCAGGAAATCTTTAAGTTATTACCCCTATAAAGATAATGTTCAACCTTGAACTCAAAAAATAGAACAAAAATTTAATACAAACAGTGGCCAACAAAGGCCGATAACTGATCTCACCTGAGCCAAGTGGGCGCATTAATACAGAACATAAGCCATTTACATAGTACAGGGGCCACCGAGATGTGGCAGTCAGATATGCGGGATTTAAATAAAATAAATGGAACTCTTAATGTAGCCACAACACCCACAACACCCGGAAGGTTCCAACTCAACCCTGTGATACGCAATCTAGCCAGGGTAATCGTAATTATTTCTGCTTTATACTTGTAGCAATCTCATAATAAAGTTATTCTGTCAAAATGGCAGTTATTGCGGAATTATTTTTATATTTTTAGTTTTTTTTTATCCTTGTTTATAAGCCATAAATATATTATACAGGCGCCAAGTGGGTGACAATAATCCATTTCTTTAAATGTATAATATTTTGTATGTTTATGTCTTACTTAAAAATATTTTTAAACAAAAATTGTTAAAACTAAATACTTTTACAAGTCAATGCTTTGCCGAATACTTAGTTTTCGTTACACTTCGCTTACTGGAAACCTTCTAAAGTGTTACTATAATTAGAATGGCGCACAAAAATGCTATAGCCGAGTCCGCTACGCTGTCTGCATCGGCATAGTACGTATAAGCGTTGCAAGGAAAACTCGAGTCTCTGGGGGTAATACCGTATATTACTCTCTGTTGAGAAACAAGGGGAACCCTGCACATGCGCTCTTGTCGCCATTGATTTTTCTCACTTTGACAGTTCGACCCATGTTTTGGGCTACCACCCGCGTATTAGAAACAAAGTAAACAACAAAAAAATATGGCTTTAGATTTCTCTGCTACGTATAAGTTATTAGTTTTAGGTGATTCCAATGTGGGAAAAACTTGTATTGTTCATAGATATTGTGATGAAAGATATTACGATATATACATATCAACTATAGGTGAGTGATTTATTTATTTTTAGTTTGTGAGTAATTACCATCGAATTGACGAGATTTTATTTTGTATGAGATAAGGTTAAGTTTCACGTTCCACGCGAACAAAGAACGTATCCGTTATGCCTTTAATCATTTCCAAGTCGTTGCAGATCGTTGCAGTGCTTATATATATATATATATATATATATATATATATATATATATATATATATATATATATATATATATATATATATATATATATATATATATATATATATATATATATATATATATATCTATATATATATATAAAATATTGCTATATCTATTACCTTCGTGTAAATCATCAGTAATTATTATTAGCATATATAAGACTGAATAGAAACACCTATATTTTTTTTATTATGGCCTACAGTTATTTTCATTAATATAAATATAGGTAGGCGTAGAAAATAGATTTATTTTAATGTACTTATATATAGATTTAGGTCTCTTGTAAAATTGACAACGTATGTAAGTTACCTATAATTTTTTTAATTTATTCTTAATATAGTTTAATTTATTCATCTTAGAGAGGATCCTTTGTTTGTGAATCAACTTGCTTTTATTGTACAGTTATTTCTCCGGCTATGTCTTAGATCTAACAGTTGTTTCAATGTTATTTTACAGGTATAGATTTCAAACAAAAGATAATAAATTTAGACGGGGTGCCCATCAAGCTTCAAATATGGGACACGGCGGGTCAGGAGAGATTTAGAACTTTAACAACTGCTTACTATAGAGGTGCTATGGGTATTATACTTATGTACGATATCACTAATTTGGAATCATTTAACCATTTGTCTTATTGGTTGAGAAATATTCAAGAAGTAAGTGAATTTTCTTATATGTATACCTACGAAATGTATCTGCTTAATATAACATATTGGCTATTTGAATTAACTTGGCTTTTTATATAAACTTCGATTTAATTTACAGTACGCTTCCCCAGATGTTATAAAAGTTCTTGTAGGTAATAAATGCGATGTAAATGAGAACCACCGTGCTGTTCCAAAGGAGAGAGGACAAAAGGTAAACAAATTACCTAATGTTTGTTTTTTAATTTTTTTTTACGCTTCACACTGTATCTTGTATATAGCAGAGTAGGTGGAGGAAATCTCACTAAGTTCCCTCTGGTCCTCAGGAAACCGCGGTATCTCGTTACCAGAGATACCGCGAGGACATGAAAATAAATATTAAAAATTTCATATTCTTCAAGTTAGAATTGAATCCACAACCTATCGCGTTTAGTCGCAACATTTGTGCCCATGTGCCACGAGCGGCCTCAACCTACCTAATGTAAGGTACATTTAAATTTAATACTTTACAACGAAATTGTTTTCGAGACATTTTCGACTAATTGAGTTAATTCAAGAATCTGAATCTTTAATTTCTATAATAAATTGGAGAAATCAGGAGGTATAAACTATACCAACTCTATATAACAATTTAAATAAGAGATAATGTTGATGGTTTTCAGATTGCTGATGATTTTGATATGCCATTTTTCGAAGTATCCTGCAAAAGCAACATAAATATCGAGGAAGCCTTTTTGACTTTAGCCAGAAAGATAAGAGAATATCGAGAAAGTAAGGTACGTATATTAGTACCTACTTGATTTTATCAAATTTATTTTATATAGAAATATTGAAATAAGTTGATATAACATACTTAATACCATATTTGGAAAATACACGGCTGTTAGAGTCATATAGCGACTAGCGTCAAAGAGAACCTTACTAAAAATACCAACCTGTTATATATTTTACTATATCAATAAATATAATATGTTTACAATTTAATGAGTGAATACAAGATCGGTATATTTATTCCAGTAATATATAATGTAGATATACTTATATTAAAAATTGTCGAAGCGAAGCGCGGCGTTGAGTTCCGTCACTCAGCACGCAATGCCTCCAGAATTCGGCGAAAAATGGAGAACGAACTGTCTTAACACTAGGTTCCCTTTGCTTACTCTGCTGTACGCGGGATACAGCGTGAAGCTGATAGGCATAATGTTTATTCAGGAACATACGGTAGCTAAGAGGTCTTTAAACAATATTAATGAATAACTGCCTATTCCTATAATTCAAATATGACTTATTATCTTGCAAAAAAGTACTCCACTACTATATGCTAAAAAAATATAAAAGAAGACAGATTGTTATAATTCCTTCAATTTGAGTAAAAAAATGGCGGGCATATGGTACAATAAATCTTGATTTTCCGGCCCCAAAACGGACGTTTCACGTGCGGTTGCACTTTCTCAAAGGCATTGTGTTACCGGATGATTGTGCCGCGGACACAAACCAAGTGTCAGTTTGGGTGTGCATGGTTAAATTCGATACGAGGAAATCTCACTTCGCCAGAAATCTGTACAATTTTTTGTACTGTCAACACATTTTTTAAATCCGGATGTTATACTTTCTAGTTCCACATCCTGTTTGCATATTTGTTTACTTTGTCTTTTTTTGTTGTTGTACGATATATACAAATTTTAATTTTTGCTTTCAGGCTGACGCATTCGAATTGAAGGAAAGGGATAACGTAATAAAAGCATCTGAATCTGAAACGGACGTGTCAAAATGTAGCTGTTAGCCTAATAATTATTACCTATCTATATAAAAAAAAAACAAAGCTTATATTCTATGGTAAATGCAATCATGCAACAGACGAAAGCAAATTCTCATATATTTGGGACTTCCTAATTTTACTTTTTGTGACCCTAAAATTTTAAAGTTATAGATTTATTTCTTTTTAACTGCGATGTTATTTTAGAGTACTTAAATTTAAATGAACAATAGACATTTTTGACTAAATTATTTATTTATTTAATGATTTACGATCCTATTTAATCATTTTATTAAATGTCTAAAATAAAAATGTAACAATAATATTCAAAGGCAAACATATTGGATATTTTTCAGCAAGCTTTGGAATTTTTGTTAAACATTTTTGTTGGAATCGATTAAACGATCATTTTGAATTATTCATGACTACTAAATAGAATCCAATTTCGGTAAAATCTAAAGTGTCAGTAGTATTCAATTTAAATCACGAACGCTATTAGAAAGAAACTTAATTGACACAATATTGTAAAATAATAAAAGGAGATTAATTAAGTGACCAGAGTAACTGAGATGGATAATATACTATAAGATTTTACTCATCAAATACTTATAGAATGAGCAACGGAATATTTAATAAATTTAGAACGGAATAATGTTTATTGATTTTATATTTCTTTATTTACTTTTTTTTTTTAATTTGAAATACTTCGATAATTTCTGCCATCTTACCATTGGCAGCGTCTGTTGCATTGTGCATTGCTCTAGATAAGCCTTTATGTCAAAATAGTGAAAAAAAAAAACAATTTTGTAGTAAAACATTTGCTAGTAACATTTATTATAAACCGTGATTTTTATAGATAAAAGTAAACTCTCAGTAGATTATTAAACTATTTCAATATAGTAGATGTGATATTCCGACCGGAATTTCGAAATTAATTCGACAACACAAAAAAATTAATTAATTTCATTAATTTGTTAGTGTTGTACTAAGTTTTAAAACTTTCACATTGCTTTCAATGTCAAGAAGACATCATTTACCTTTTGCACACCTCCTTTCTGTATATTGAAAGCAATGTAGTCTTTGTTGATTCTGACAAATTATAATAATACTTAGGTGTGGGATAACACTTTAAAAAAGTAAAAAAAAAATATAAATATATTTCATTAAAATAATTTTGAAATTCTGGTCAGTAAATAGAGACTGTGTGCACGCTTTTTGCATATACTTGTGTGCTCCTTGCGTGTATTTACTGTCAAATTCTTTACTATTTTACTTACATCAATAGGCGTAATAGACTATAAAATATTAAATAAAATTTAAAAAACCAAACGAACAAAATACACCTTTAGTATGTACAGTATGGTCAATGAGTCGTAGCCCTAAAGTTAGGTTTACAGAACTTTTGTGCATTGTTCACTCAGTAAGAAAATAATAAGAAACATATTAGAGCAGCTATTTAATGCTAACGTCAGAACGGTCACGATTCGTTGACCGTACTGTACCATATTGACTATCTATAATATCTTTAGTTAAATTTATTATTAGACAAATTATAAAATGTCATTACAACTGTCACATACATTTTGATAAATAATTAGGATTTAGTGTAAAAGTAAATAAAAAATATGTCTGTTAATAACATCTGTATTAGGCATTGAAATTCAAACTATATTGGCCGTTGTGGCGCAGCGGCACAGCTTTTGACTTTAAACGAGACGGTGGTGGGTTCGATTTGTACTCGGAATAAATTATCTTTATTTGTACGATATAGTAACAAAAAAATGGCGGCGATAGGTTCTGCCGCTTATCATGCTTAGTCCCGAAGGTTGGCCGGAAAGTGGAGGAGTGTCTTTTCAGTAGCTTCCCTTTGCCTGTCCTACTATAATGGGATGAAGCCTAAAAAAAAAAACATTGGCATATGTATAACGCCACGATACTGGCTTTTTAATGCCTACGACGCATTGCTCACCAAATATATAATAATGTGCATAACTGAAAATTAAGCACACTAACGAATTTACTTGATAAAGTTTTAAACTTCTTAACGTAGAAAAGTTTGTTACAATATAATATGGATTGAGTTGCATATAATGTGATAGAATTGGAGTCAAAATCCAGTTAAAATCCAATAAAAATGTTTTCATATAATGGCGTATTGGTATTAAATAATCAACATTTAAGTATCTTAACATAATGCAACATGTTAAATGATTAATAAATAAAAAAATAAATTGCTATAAATAAAATATATATATAAACAAAATATTTAATGAGAAGGCCTATATATTTTACTGTGAAGCTTTAAACCTTTTTTTACCATAAATTAAAATAACATCACTTAATAGAATGCATTATAAATATCTAATAATATATGACTAAAATATGTAATTTCTATTAACATTTGCACAAGGTAAATAAGAGATAAAGAATTTAGGGCAATTGGTAGATCGATCCAATCTTTATTGAATTTAATTTAAACATTTTTTTACTAATGACATACATAATAAATTATCATATTAACTCCAATATATTACATTATTGTGACATTTTTGAGAGGCACAACTGAATTAGCTCTATGTATTACTAATAAAATTTTATTACAATGTGTTTTTATTTCATTTATGAAAGCCTTTACCATTTTTTTTAAAAGAAAACTGTTATTAAAGTAGCACTGGGTTTAAAGATGAAGTATCCAATAGCATATTCTAAGTGCCCCTGGTCACTCTGACCACAACTGAGCCAGTTGTGGTCAGAGCGACCAGGGGCACAAAGTGTGACTGTAAAATCGACTGGTTATGGGTTCGATCACCACTTGAGAAAATAAAATATTTATTTTCATTTATATTTTCATTTCTTTGTTCTGGTGCCGAAAGCTCGGCGCTGAGTTCCACCAATCAACACGGTGGGGTACGGTGTGTCCTAACACTAGGTCCCTTCTGCCTACCCTGCTGTGTGGGATACAGCGTGAAACTGATTTTTATATTGTCAAAAATATTTTTTTAATTCAAAGTTCCTGTGAGGTAAGCCAACAAAATATTTTTGAATTTAGTGCTATTAAATATTATTAGATATAGACAACAAACAGTAATCTTCATATTTATTAATAATTTATTACAAAATATTATATACATTTACAGACCATATGTTCAATTTCCAAAAAAAATCATAATTTTTATATCATATTTACAATATAATTCATATATTAACGTAGTGTAATATATCTATATAAGTAGTTCATTTAAGGAGAAAGCTATATCATCTTTAAATGGACTACAAAAAATCAGTTTCCAATTGCAAGTTCATAAGATTAGCTCATGCAACTATATATGTACATATCTATATTTTTTTCACAATATATATTGTATTTTTCATGAAAAATCCATGAATAAAATGTTTACATTATAATTCATATATTATTATTATTACAATTGTCCAGAATTCGGCAGAAAGTGGGGAACGGAGTGTCTTAACACTAGGTTTTCTCTGCTTACCGTGATACAGTGTGAAGCTGATTTGATTTGATTATATTTATAATATTTATTAGGACAGTCGTGGCGCAGCGGCACGAAGTGTGACTGTAAAACCGACTGGTTGTGGGTTCAATCCCTATTCAAGGAGATAAAATATTTACTTCAATTTATATTTCCATTTCTTCGCTCTGGTGTCGGAGCTAGGCGCGGCGTTGAGTTCTGCCACTCAACACGCAATGTCTCCAGAATTCGGCAGAAAGTGGGGAACGTAGTGTCTTAACATTAGGTTCCCTCTGCCGGGTAGGCAGAGGGAACTGTTGAGGGAACTGCTGTGTGCGGGACACAGCGTGAAGCTTATGTTTATAAATTTATTTGCCTTCTCTTTTTCGGTTTTGATAATTCATTTTTTACAGATTCTTTCTTTAACTGAATCAAATTGTTTTCTGGAGGTTGATCCGTTGCAATTTCTTGCGACTGTGGCTCAGTTTTTACGGGAATTTTATCATTTGTATCCTCTCTGTAACCAATACATAATAATATAATAATAAATAATTTAATTAAATAAGAGAAATAGATTGAGGCTGTCGTCTCTCGGTGGCTAGATTATTACGTAACACGACGGTTGTAGGTTCAATTTCAACTCGGGGGAGCAAACTTTTATAACAAAACGATATAAATAGCGGCGTTTAGTTACACTATACTGCTCGAAATGTAATAACTCGAAAATTTTACGTATAATAGGGAACGGAGTGTGTTATTACTAAGTTTTTCTGTCTTTGTTGTAATACGCGGGATATATCGTGAAGCTAAAAAATGAAGGGAAAAAATATTACGATGCTTATGAGGATATTCGATTCAATAAACATGTTGTAAGTGGAGGAGCTCAGAGCAGTGGTTTGAACTTGAGACCCAAGTCTAAGCTTAAGAGCCTCTCTAAAATGTCTATTAATTTTCGCATTTATTGTCCGAGCTCTTTAGCCTAATGAGCCTTTAACTTAATTGAATTTGAAATCAAGTAAAAATATTTTTAGAAATCATAAAAAAAATAATATAACATTTAGAGATATGAAATAACACAAAAAAAACTATTTTTAAATATACACATTGCAAATTTTTAATTAGAGTTTTAAATATTTTTTTATACATAGCACATAGCCAGGGAGGCAAAGAGAAACAAATGTTAAGAAAATAAAAAATATGCATTCCTTTCCAGTGAGGACCAAACCCATATAATGTTTAATCAGACAATGTGCCGCTGCACCACAATGGCTTTCAAAAAATGTTATGTTAAGTTTATCACTTATTTAATATACTCACATATCATTTTCTCTGAAGATATTTACTGTTTTTTTAAGTAAAGTGCTAGGTATTTCTTCCATAACAAAATTTGTAACATACTCAGAATGTTTTTTCATGTGCATTTCATCATTGTATTTTGGTAATGATGCTGGAAATAATAAATTTAATGTATAAGTGAACATTTTAATAATAAGTTTATGTACATTTTTGTTTGTTTGTATGCATGTGTGTATGTATAACATATATATTTAAATCAGCTTCATGTTGTATTGTAAAGCAATGTAATATAACAAGGCAAAGTGCGGGGTTGAGTTCCATCACTGAACATGCAATACCTCCATTCAGCAGAAAGTGGGGATCAGAAGTGTTGTAATGGGTGCAGAGTGTCTTTACATTAAATTCTCAGCTTTCCTCAGTCTTCCCTGATGTGCAGGATACAAGTAATATATTAAAAATAAATAAGCAGTTACACTTACTGTATCTAATTTTCTTACTCTGCATTATATATTCATCAATTTCTTCATCTTTTTTCTTTAATAATTTACGCAGTTCATTTTCACTTGATTTTAAGTCATATATTGTTTTTAACGCAGGCTGTACAACTTTCTGGAAGAACTAAGATAATTATATTAATTAAAATATTTTTTTTATAATTTTTTTGTACCATAGAGTGGGCAAAAGGACCCCTATCTGTCTGTGCACATTGTCAGGCACAAATGAAAATAATTTATTCCTCTAAGTGGGAATCAAATCCATAATCCTCATATTTATAATCAGGCTCTGCACAGCCTTACTACAATAGTATTAAGAAACAATAAGCATTGTATTACTAGGTAATACTATATATGGTCACAAGCTGATATTGACTTATTTTTTAAATTATAAATACAAAGGCTTACCAACTCTTTAGACCCTTCTACAAGATTCAGTTTTAATTTAAAAGGAAATTCATGGAATAAGGTCATAGAAATAACAAGACACGCTCCATCATGTATAATGTTGACTTTTTTAAGATCCTGTGGATGTGTTAACAATTGTACACCATTTTGTAAAAGTTCTTCTTCTTCCATTTCTAATACAGTATTACTGTCCTGTAAAAAACATTCACATATTGTTATTGAATATCTTAAATGCTTCAAATTAGATTTTATTAATATAGATTTTGTTATATTTAGTTTGTTTTTTAATTTAAAATGTTTGTGTAATCTGATATTGGCAACAATATACATATAATTTTATGTCTTCCAAGTCTACTAAAGAGGCAGTCATGGTACAGAGGCACAGCATGTGACTGCAAGCAATATAGTTGTGGTTTAATTGTCATTTATGAGCAAAATCTGGCAACGAGGTTGGCAACTCATTTGAAAGGAAAGTTGAGAAAAGTATCGTAACACTAAGCTCCCTATGTTAACCTTTCAATTTACTTGTTTCATATACCAGAACCATATTTTTATACACACTGAGATCCTTGTTAAATTATGATTTTAATGAATATTCTTTAACAAACTGCAAGAACATCTTTTTGTTTTTTTAAATAATAATCATACCATAAGACAATGTAATAATTCTTTATCTGATAGATAAATTTCCCATATTCTGATAAAATCAGTAATAAGTATATGGTGCTTGTTTTGCTTCACATATAGCATGAAGAAAGGAGGTGATAGCTGAAGTTCATTCCACATTATAATCAATTAGCACTCGATAATATTAAATGTTTAAAAAAAATTCATTTGCTTTGTACATTTACAAGATTAAATTTTATTTACAATATTACAAACTAAAATATTAAATAGTAAATACATGTCAACAGGATAAGGCTGTACCGATTTGACAATTCTGACATGAACCATTCGATTTTTGTACATTATATCGATATTTAAGAGGAAAATCAAGATACAAAATTAAAATATTAAGTTAGATAAGCTTAATTAATCAATTAAGTTATAAATTCTTTTTATAAAAAAATACTCTATTTATTTATTTTGAAAAGAAACATTAGTTTGATACGTTTATATTGTGTGAAACGCGTTAATAATATGACTGAATATGGCACATAAATTAGTCACTTTAGAAATATTTATGTATTTTAACTAGACTTCACCTCTTTTTGACATGCACTTTTCTATGTTAGATAGGTAATTTTTATCGTACAATTTTCTTAGTGCGTTCTACATACAACGTGCCATTAGCAAAGTACTTAAATGGCACGCTCGATAGGCCCTAAACTAAGAACTGAACTGAATTTAAATAAATGATCTCTTTTGATTTATTTTTATGACTTGTCTTGACTTCACTTGTATCTCTAGCGGATCTATAATTTTTAGGGTTATCATAAGATCACTTTGTTGTCCATCCGTCTGTCTGTCTGTCTGCCTGTCTATCAAGAGTCCTTATCTCAGGAACGCTTAAAGATATCGAGTAGAAATTCAAACCATATACTTAGATCTACATTTCTAGTATACATTTATTTTAAAAAAAGATATGGCGGTTTATATCGCAAAAAATACGTATTTCGATACTATACAGGGAATCAAAATTAATAGGGTACTTCCGGTTGACCTAGAATTATGAAATTTGGCTGCTTGCATCTGCATATAGTACTAGTTCAGGAAAAAATCTGAAACTATACCTTTGTAGTTAAATTTTTAAAAATAATAGTCTAAAAGGGACAAAATTTGGTATTAATTTTTGTACGGAACCCTCAGTGGGCGAGTCTGACTCAGGCTTGTTCAATTTTTTTATTTTGTATTATATCTCTTTTCGCTTTAGTTTTCGAATCGAATTAATTTTAATATCGATGTTTTAATAGAAAACGCTACATCACTATAAAATTACATTTACTCGTTTGACGTTTCACAGATAATTAAAACCCGTACAGGTACGGTACGGTCGATGAGTCGTGGTCGTCCTGTAGTTAGACTTTCTGAATTTTTGCGAATTGTATGCCGAAATATATAGGGTAGAACTGAACTGCAAAACACTCACTATTGTGTTCAATTATTTAAATGCATTGTAATTGTTTTGCGTTTATTTTACATCATACTATAAATGTCTCTGTATATTAATTGTTAATCAATGTGAAAATTGAATACACAATTCAATGCTTACTTTTATTATATTTAAAATTATTGGCATATTCCTATTTGCGATAAGTCCAGTCGGATGATATGTGAAACAGTAAAAGCGTCTCTATATATCAACAATACATCTCAGTCAACTTAACAGTTTATATTTACAATACAACAAATAATCAGGATAATTTGCAAATGACAACACTAAATTAAATATGATTTAAGAATATGCAACAAGGAAAAGGAATTCTCTGTGAATAATAAATTGGAATAACAGATATATTTATGTCTGTGACAATGTAAAGTTCAGTTCAGTTCGTAATGTCAAATTTAATTGTATTTAGTTAATGACAAAGAAAAAATCACTACATTAAAAATTAAATAGCAGGATTAAAATATAATTTACAAAATATTCGTATATTTCGTAAATTATATTTTAAAATGTTTATTTGGTTGGGTACCTATTATAAATTTTATTACTTACTTACAGTTATTAACTTCTGCGCAGTTGCGTGCGGTTATGGTACCGCAAATAGACGTAGTGTGGGGTCTTTGCTTTATAATAAATAGTATTGATAAATTAGTATCCCTGTAAACGACCACTGCAAAAATATAGAAGGGGGAGAGATGAAATATATGACGTCATTTATCAAACCGTATACATATCGTGGGTAGGCAGCGTACGAGCTCGGCATATAATCGCGAATTGTACAGAATTTTGTTAAAAATTTTCCTGGGATTTTGTACAGGTGCTCCTAACTGTTATAGCCTATAACATTACACGACACATTTATGAGTGCTGACGACCAAACACATTTTTGTAATAGCAAGATTATGTCCACATGAAATAGCTTAAAAGCAAATAAACACGTTGTTCTATATAAATAAATAACAATAAAATTCTACTGTTATCGTAATAATTTGTCTTTTTAAGCTATATTCATGAATCTATTTTTATTATATATTTTGTATTGATATACCTATGTAGGATTGTGTAGCACTTGCAATCATATCTAACACAGATAAACTATATGGATTAATTAATTAAGAATTAATAAGCAAGTAAATAAAGTAGTAGATAGATAAAGGCGGAATGTATAAAATAAATGGAAAAAGGAGTATTATGGACGGTAACAAAGTAGACGGCCGCGACATTCTGTCTGCATTGCTGAGCAAGAAGAACGAAAGAATATACTGTTTGTCGACCTACAATATAATATTTAATATCTAATATCCTATAAACTGGACTTATACAGAACGTATTTATTTAGTACTTTATTAATACTGTTTGTATTAATAAAGATATAAATATACGAAAAAAGTTAACAAAGAAAAGTGCAACCTACAAAGTAGACATGAAAGGTAAAGTAATTAGAAACATTTTATACAACAGACTTATGGTTTATACACATGGTACGTGTGATCAGTGATGATTAATAAATGCAAACACAATATATTTATAAAACGATATAAATCAGCTTCACGCTGTATCCCGCACACAGTAGGGTAGGCAGAGGAAACCTAGTGGTAAGACATTCCGTTCCATATTTTCCTCCGAATTCTGGAGGAATCGCATATTGAGTGGCGGTATTCGATTCCGCGCTTTG
Source organism: Heliconius erato x Heliconius himera (assembly GCA_013421005.1). Taxonomy (NCBI): domain Eukaryota; kingdom Metazoa; phylum Arthropoda; class Insecta; order Lepidoptera; family Nymphalidae; genus Heliconius; species Heliconius erato x Heliconius himera. The sequence continues at coordinate 31,551 of JAATLQ010037310.1, read as the reverse complement.
CTTCGGCGCCAGAGCCACGAAAATGGAAATATTAAATATTTAATTTCCTCGAATATGGATCGAACCTACAACCTGTCCGTGCCCGTGCGCCGCGTCTGTCCTCCATTAAAACACGCAAACACAACACACTTATAAGCCCGATATAAACAGTTTTATCCATGTTATTCCTTGTCGTTGCGCTTATGCGCTGATTCTATTTTGCATAATGTGCATTTCCGTACGACCACTAATCATGTAAATCACATATATGCAACAAAGCTTTGGCAAGTTGTGAGTCTGTTCATAGTAGGAAGGTAAACTAATAAGTTTCGACTTGTAAATGTTATTAGGTTCCAACTACATCTTGGCTTTGCGTAGGTGCTCACCGTACTAATTTAACTTGCTCTTGACGTGTCTTTGATACAAGGTAGGCACCTAAAATTGATATGAATTATGGATGGCAGTTTCAGATATCGCAGTTGGGTTATGTCACCATTGTTAATCTTATTATAATATGATTAAACTTAATGAATTATCTATGTATATTTGTAGTTTTTGAATATGGCACCAAGTACCAGTGTAAGTTGGTGTACCTACTTGCAACTAGTATTATTTAAAAAGGTTGACAGTAAATTATTACATTTGGCCTCTATATATAGATATGAATAATTACTTGTTTTAAATGAAACTCTTAAACAGAATAAATCGCGTATTTTAAGTATTATATGTTTTTGGAAACCCTGCGTTTTGAAAACCTTCCAGATCGGAACCAATCTGTGACTGTGGACTATATTCTTGATCTTATTTGGTAATTGTCGTTGTTTAATTTGAACATTTAAATTATTTTTAATTTATTTTGTGCATTGTTAATTTTATCGAGAATTTAAAATCTCAAGGTAATAAGTAGCATAGGTCTAACAATAGTTTACTTTCAAACAAAATAAAATAGTACGAGCCCACAGTTTCTACTAGTTAGTCTATCGTCTATTGTTGACAATATAAATGTTGTATTGAAAATATAAATTTAATGTCTCTCATTTCCAGTATTAGTATTACTAAATGGAAAATTGCTGTTTTAAACAAAAATATTGCACTATATAAATTTACCTACAAATTTTACAAAAGCTTAAATAAAAAAAAGTTGAGAACAGCGGCAGATAGGCACAATCAACCCGACACTAGGGCAATTGAGGTCAGTTGTGCCGTTAACAAGGCTTAACATAAATTATAACAATTTTAAATTTGAAAGACATTAAATTTATATTTTTTTTTTATGGAAAAGACAAACGAACGTTCAGGTCACCTGATGGTAAGTGACTACCGCCGCCCACGATCCCGTGAAACACCAGAGGAGCTACAGGTGCATTGCCGGCCTTTAAGGTGGGTTGGGTGCCAGAGCCCGGCATTATCTGATACGAAACGTAGTGGCATAAAGTGGTAATGATCCGGTCCTGGCTGCCCATGCATGTTGCCATTGCTAGCGACGTGACTCTACCACACGTACTTTAGCCGCCTCTTACGACACCACCAGTACCACGATGATCCTATTCTAGGCCGGGAACACCCGGCAAAAAATAATAATATTGTTAGCAACATTTCGATGTACGAGCGGTATTGGTACACATCACTACCATTTTCACTCATATAAAACAAACGCTTAGAAGAAGAAACTAGACTAACTAGTAGAAACTGTGGGCTCGTACTATTTTATTGTATGTTTCAAAGTAAACGATTGTTAATTTGTTAGTGATTTTGTAATTCTATTTGAATAAAGTTAAATATTATTGATTCAGGGTAGTTTTGAATATATTCTCAGATCATTTTACATTCTTTTACTTTTATGTATATATATTTACCGCTTCTGGTTTTTAATATACTTTTTTGTTATACTCTTTCTATATGTACATCATTAGTTTTTAACCTTCACAAAAGGAGTAGGTTCTATATTCGAAAACTATATTTTTAATGTCCCTCGGTTTCTCAGTCATTTGTAAACCGATTTTAAGCAAAAAAAAAAAATATTTAAAGAGTCTTTACAAGTGGTTCTATTGCCACAAAGTCAAGATCTGATGATATCAGGGAAATCGAGGGAAACTTTTTATAATTTCTTAAAATATAATCCTTTATTTGCTTCTTGTAGATGACTAGTAGTAGCTAGCTAGCTAGTCTAGATGATGATGATTAAAAACAAAACATTTTTTGTTTTACTAACAATCCTTGATGTCAGCCCCAGCAGCCTTTCGCTTTTGGAAGATCCTTCTGTCAATGTTATAAATGATATTACACAAAAGGTTGCCGTGGCACCACCAGCCCCACATTAAAGGCACAATTTACCTCGTTTATAAGACTATGATGTATTGACGGAAATTCAATACATGAATGTTAGAGAGATAAATAGAGCTGTTGATACGAGAGATAATGAAAGTATATATCGTACTGGTCAAGTTCCGGTCCAATTAAGCATATAAGAATATTTCTTATATAAAAATATATTAATAGAATGAGATCGGTCCGAAAACGACCGTGACCGGCACAACAGTGTGAATCCGGCTTAATATCGCTAATTATGTTCAGGCACCTTCAAATATGCGTAACATTTTAATTCCTACCAAGTATATAATAATAAATTGATATGAATATATCACATAAAGGAATAATTTTTGTGTACCTAGTCAACATAGTGATTACGATTATAACTAAGACCTATATAGGTTAGGTTATAAACCGCTCTCAAGTCTAAGATTGATCTTGAGATGCCTTTTTCATTCATAAATTACATATTTACGAATGGTCTTTATTAATAAAACAGACATTTTACAAAATAATTTGTCGCGGTTATCTACTCTAGAAATCGTTCGGAGACGTAATCAAAAGAAATAAAACATTGAATGGACGATTTTCCCTGGTATCCTATTCAATTCACGTTGTCGTCGCTAAATGAGAATACAGACTGCTGACAGCAAATCATTTCATTAAACGATCCATTGGTCAAAGTAATCGGGTACGTACGTTAAATTTCGCTTTGTTTTTCGTATTTTTGTAAAGCTAGCTTGGTCAAAATGTTTTCAATCAAGTTTTGATATTTTTTTTGTTATTGATTTATTGATTTTTTTTGAGAATTGAATTAGATTTTTTGGTCGACTCAAAGCTAGCTGTGGTTTTTTTTTAGAGATGTGTTAGGATAATTTTAATCTTTCTTAACGTCTGACGTTGCTTTCGTTTTTTAGATATAATTGACACTTTAACAAATAATTTTATGCTCTCGTTTCATTGCGATAATTACAGTACGTTGGTTTTGAAAAGTTTTTTTTGAAAATTTCGATAAAACGGGATATTCGTACGTCTCGGTGGCATGTTTCGAGACACCGGGACACAAGCTAAAAAAAGGGATAAGTAGTATATATTAATTTCACGTTAGAAAATTCCAATTGTGGAAATCGTCGCGGATAATCGTGGGAACCGGGGCAAAAGTGTGTGATTGTAAACGCGACACGAAGTTGTGGGTTCGATTAATAATTTTATTTCCATGCTTTGGTAACGAGGCAAAGGCGCGGCGTTAAGTTCTGCCACCCAGCACGCAATGCCTCTAGAATTCGTCGGAAAGTTGGGAACGAAAGTGTCTTAATGCAAACAGAGCGTTTAAGATTAGATACTCTCTGCCTACATATAATTTATTAGGGCTTAGAGATGTCTGGCAAGAGGTTAAAACCATGTTCTGTGTCTGGCAATAGATAACGTCACTTCTGATATTATTCCAAAATATTTAAGGAATCTAGCTCCATAATTTTACGAAAGTCAGGTACTATTTTATGCACCTTTTTTAGATACCTAATTCCATAGTAACGCCATTAAAATTTCATATTTCCTGATAGTACTTACTTATCGGTGTTTCGTAACTTCCTCTATATAACAGTCGATATTTGTTATTCGATGTGATTATTCGAGCACATTTCTTTTGGTTTTCTTCGTTATTTTTATATAAATAGTAATTACGTATCCAGTATTATGTTATATCATGTTAGTGGTGGACTTTCTTATTAATTAATTATATTGTGAACTGTCTTTGTGTTCATACTATGCCTTTTAAAGTATAAAATAATAAAGAAATGTTGAATGTACTCAGTGCATACCGTAAATAGATTTTTATTCTCATTACTTCATTAACACTACAATCTCCGATTAAATAATTTTGTTAATTTTTTTCTTCTAAAACGCAGAGAGCATATATATAGATCAAATGACAATTGGCTCATTTTTCATAGGTTTCATGCCCAGGCTGGGCATGGAACCTATGACCTATGTGATAATAAATATTAAAGTCGTTTTTTTTAAACTATGTTTTATTTCATTTCGATAAATAAGTTACAAGTTATTTGTTTATTCTTAGTAATCAAACATTTCTAGTTTATAGTATAAACAAGATTAGGGTAACCATGTGAATTACATCAATAAGTTGTTCAGGAAGTAATAAATTTTAAATTATTATATAGTCATTGATGTGCAGAAGAAACATATACATTAAATATTGATTTAAAAGGCTCTTCTTCTTTTTAATCTTGATATTAGAATAAGCTGCAATTTTTTTTCAGCTTCACGCTGTGTCCCGGATGTAGCAGGGTAGACAGAGGGAGCCTAGTGTTAAGATACTCCGCTCCTTACTTTCCGCCGAATTCTGGTGGCGTGTTGAGTAGCGGAACTCAACGCCAATTGGTATATTTTGAATGTGCATCAATTTCTTGGTGTTGGTGATATTAATCTCGAAATTAGGATACCCTAATGCTTAGACACTAAAGTGGGATCTGATGAGATTATGTATGCATGTATAATGCTGAAGCTCAGACTGAGACGAGGATTTTAGCAAAATCGGGTTTAAATCATCACTTAAACTGGATTCCAGTAAAATTTGTGGAGCAATTTATCACGGGAAGATGCGTTACAGACGTTTTTATTTATGACACGTCTGTGCCGAAGCTAAATCGTAGCTGTGATCAGTGATGCCCAAAGATCAGCGATGCCTCGCTAATACAACCTTTCCGCTTTAATAAACCGGTTGGTCACAAGGGAATCATTCGGTATTATTAAAGCAGGGTACAATTTACAATGTCATTTTCACGCTTGTTTTTAGGCCAGAAATTTATATTTAACATTATCTCTCTGTCGGCATTTTTAAATTCTAATATATTTGATGTTCGACAAATCAAAATTTATTACAAAGCAAATGAAACAAGATTTTTTCACAAAGACAGTTGTAAATTAATGTTGAAACGTTTCTATCGCGCCAAATTTTATTGGATTTCACAATTGAAGGCTGGAGAATGTTTTATATTTATAAAGTCCTTGTATTTATTATGATCAATCAATGTAATTATTATGATTATAAAAATAAATTAACTTCATGCTGTATTCCGCACATAGCAGGGTAGATAGAGGGGACCTGGTATTGAAACACTCCGTTCCCCGCTTTTCGCCGAATTCTGTAAGCGTTGAGTGTTAAGTAGCGGAACTCTACGCCGCGCTTTGCCTCGACATCAAAGCGAAAAAATGGAAATATAAATGTAAATAAAAAAATCATTTCCTCGAGTGGGGATCGAACCCACCAGTCGCGTCTACAGGCACATTTTGTGCCCCTGCGCCATGACTGGCTCATAAAATAATATAATTATATATATAAAAATTTAAATTAAATGTTTGTCCTCCGTGTAATATTTCCAAGTAGGTATGACGATGTCAATGATAATAGCAAATACAATTACAATAGAAAAGGTTCATGTTGGTGGAGGAGCAACTAAAAATTAAAAATTTCATTCTCAAGTGGAATCACATCCTCAAGTGGGAATCAAATCCGCAACCCTTACAGTCACATTTTTTGTGCACCTGCGCCATGACAGTCTAATAATAATAATTGATGATAATTAAATACAGATAATCTTAATAAGTTTTCAATGGCTTGGTTAAATTTCTAATTTGCCATTTATCCACCGCCACGAAAAAGATAAATGCGGCTTCACACTCTAATTGTCAACTGGGAAGCTTTTTAATAATTGATAATTTTATTAAAGGTGATTATTTTATTAAAAATATATCTAATTCAGATGTATAGATTGTTTATTTTGTTATAAATACATTTGTATTTGTATAGGCCGTCGTGGTGCAGGGGTACAAGGGTGTGATTGTAACGCGACGGTTGTGGGTTCGACTCGGGGGAATTAATTATTATTTATTAATATTTTCATTTCTTCGCTCTGGCCACCCTCAGCGCAATGCCTCGAAAATTCGGCGGAAAGGGGGAAACGGAGTGTCTTAACACTAGGATCCCTCTGCCAATCCAGACATGTGCGGGATACAGCGTGAAGCTGTTTTTGTATAGATAGATGAATATTTATTTTTTATCGTTGCAAAAACATAATTTTATTCGAGTGAAGGTAAGACGTAAGCATCTAGTAAGATCGCTGTCGTTATTAATTCTCAAGTAGAATGAGAGACTTTTATAGCAGTTTCGTTTTACGCGGTTTTATGGCCATTTTCCGGTTTCCTATTGTGAAAGTTTTACTCAGCAGGATGCCTTAAGAATATAAATAGAATAGAAAAAAAATATACGTTCTTTAAGCTTATTACACACGCTTCCGAATATTATTATAATTATTTAAACAAATGTTTTTTTTTTTTTTTTTTTTTTTATTTATTCATTTCTTAACACTACAGACACTTGGTCCGTACCCTTTTTAAATGTATTAATTTCCTTATCATATATATTAATTACATTATCGTTTACATACAATTAATACCTATAATAGGAAAATTATATTTTTAACTTTACAATATTTTACAAAATTTTACTTAGATCTAAGGTTAAGCGAATGTCTATATATGTATATTTAACAATTTTTCACATTACAATATATATTAAA
>JAATLQ010037310.1:0-24564 GCA_013421005.1 Heliconius erato x Heliconius himera | reverse complement strand
AAAAAAAAAAAGTAAACAATATAAAAACAAATGTTATTATATTGTTTACTTTTTACAAATTTATCATTATATGTAGAAAAGTATAGTTAAATTAAATAAATTAAATTAAATTAGCTTCACGCTGTATCCCGCACACAGCAGGGTAGGCAGAGGGAACCTAGTGTTAAGACACTCCGTTCCCTACTTTCTGCCGAATTCTGGGGGCATTGCGTGTTGAGTGGCAGAACTTATAGCCGCGCTTAACCTCGACACCAGAGCGAAGAAATGGAAATATAAATTTAAGTAAATTTATAATGTTTTCGGTTTTGCAGTCACATCTCGTGCCGCTGCGCCACGACCGGCCTCAATTTTTTAAGAATTATAATATTTACTTTTGTGTCTGTTTCGCTGTTTTACTACAAGGTGAAATGGACTAATAATGATACCGAATATTAATCAATATCATAATATATCTATATATTTTTTTAGTTCCGCCACTCAACACGCCATGCCTCTAAAATTCGACGGAAAGTGAGGAACTGTCTTTACACTAGGTTCCCTCTGCCTACCCTGTTGATGTAATTTGATTATTTTATTATTAATTATTAAATACCATTGTTTTTTTCTGTGATGTAGACTCAACAATATACTCATAATATTTAAGTTTAGTGGCAGTAAAAAGCAGTAATGCAGTAAAAAGCAGTAATGCAGTAAAATCGTTAAACATAAAAATAATAATTTCGGCTCGATATCTCCAAGCATTCCTGAGGTAAGCTCTTGACGGACAGACAGACAGACAGACGGACGGACGGACAACAAAATGACCTTCTAAGGTTTCCTTTTTTCCTTAAAAGGTAAGGAATCCCAAAAATGCCCAAATACAAATATTATTCTCAGCAAGAACTTAAAAAACTTTCAGACTTTATTATTTTTCCTAACACTCCAATTATTTATGGAGGATTCTAATTTTCACCAGACTCAGAAAACAAAGAGAATTATTAAAAATACGGTGCTTTGCGGCTACTAAATCCTCAATTAGTAAAAAGACCACGACAAGGTGAACCTAAATATGTGAAGAAGGAAAAGTTGGAATGCAAAAATTCAGGATTACATTTTTCAACAGCTCTTAGAGCTAATGTATTGTAGAACAACCTTTATTTTATTTTTTGATGTAACTATAATGTGTAATATATTTTTTATAGTAATTTTTTGATTGAATTTTTACAATTGCTTCAATGAGAAATTTGAAATTATAACTGTAGTTAAGTTGTTGTTTATAAGATCGTATCGAAATTGAATCCACTTCCGAACACCACAATATCACTCTACATTCACTTATATGTTTACAGCAATAACTTTAGAATATGCTCCAACGTCGTAGTTATAATTATATTTTTTTATGCACCCCAACTTAAATCGAGTTTCCAACAAAATGTAACTACCCACCTACTTGTGGTTCTAAAGAAGTTTTCGTTTATAAAGATAGAGTGTACACGCTCAAGGGTATGGAAAGTTTTCCCTTATATAGAAAATTAAAAAATAATAATAATACAAATCATATTGTGTGTGATCTTTCTGAAGGTACGTGTTATGCTTGTTTATATTAAAATTGTATAAGAGTGGCGATCCGTAATGTTGATTGATTTGCGAGATCAATATAAGTCGATGGATCGAGCGCAAACCGGCCGATATGTTAGTTAAACGCACGGCAGTTCCCAGACTGGGGGTTTCTATGTTCGAATAAGGTATTAGAACCATAGGTGAACAATACTGCATACACCAGAGTTCCAGGACATAAAATAGCACCACACACCCCTATGAGACGGGCGTACACTGCTACATACACCGGAGCTGGAGCATAAGATAGCATCAGACACCTACTAATCATACACCAAGTCGTAGAACCACAGTAGTATTTACTCATACATAAATTACTATTAATCAATATGATATAAAAACATGTTTTTATATTGTTCATAATCAACTATGCTAGTTATATGTATTGCCATACATATTATTATTATTATTTTATTTTAGATTTATTAATGAATATGAAAAATCTATTTTTAGTTTTTAAACTTGCTGTATACCGAACATAACAGGTTAAGCAGAGGAACCTGGAAAAGTAGTGTTAAGACATTCCGTTCCCATTAAGACAATTTCTCACTTTCCGCCGAGTTCTGGAGGCATTGCGTGTTGACTCAACGCCCCATTTTACTTATTAAATATTTTATTTCCTCGAGTAGTAATTAAACCCACAATCTGTCGTGTTTACACACTTATGGCTCTGCGCCACGACTCTCCTCAAAGTACACATATTTGATGTATTGTTCTCTGTACTTCAAAAACGGAACCCTTACAGAATCACTTAGATGTCAGTCTGTCCGTCGGTCAAGATCATTTATCTCGAGATTGTGTGGAAGTATTAAGCTAAAAACTAATATCAACGATTTGAATCTTTGTTCTCTTGAAGCACAGAACAAAACAAACTTTTAAATCAACGCAATCAAAGATACGAAAATGAAAACCTATAGGGTACTTTTCGTAGACTTACAGTTATGAATTTTAGCAAAAAGTGAGAGCTACTACTACTATTTCATAGAAAAGAACATTACAAACTTATATTTATAGTTCATTCCATATAAAATTACTGCATTTGCCCACAAACTTAAGTTTGACAACTTTTATAAGTTGTATTTCTCGCTGCATAATCCTGAAATTTTTACGGAATCCACGGTAGGCGCGTCCGACTCGCACTTAACCGTTTTTAAAAATATTGTGTGCTGTATAAAAGAACTCGATGCCCATTTCTATCCATAAAACTTCGTGTTTTAAATTATATTTCTTCTTTTCTCTTCTCTGATCTTCAATTTACATTATTAATATATTAGAATTGAAAAACACAACTACAAAATTGTGTAAAAAAATATTTCTCTGAAAGTTTTCTTATAAAGATAAAATAAGTAACGGAATACGAATAATAAAGCAGGTATTTAGCGTCAGCAATTGGAAATACGCCGAGGACCAATCTTCTCTATTACCTATTTGGATTTCATTTGCGAGAGCGTTGCTCTAATTGTATCTGGAGTAATAAGTACGTATATAATATGTATAAGGTTTATTTTTGCTTTGGCGCAGGGGCACAAGGGAAAGTGGCGAAAGGAGTGTTTTAACACTCGGTTCCCTCTGCCTACCCTGCTGTATGAGATACAGCGTGATTTAGTTTGATTTAATTTTTAAAATTTATTTTAAATGTTTCGGCTGAAATATAGAGAGCTTTTGTAAAGTAGAAACCGTTTATAATATTTTGACGACTAGACATTAGTCTAGTCTTTTAAGCCTTTAAAAAAAGTTACACAAATATTTTTTTACATTGCAAACAAAATATAACGTTTTAGAGAGCTTACATTGAAAAGCTTCTATTTTAGTACGTTGTCACTTTTTATGTATTTTTTTTTAATGTTTGACTTTGGCCTGACCTACATTTTTGAGTTTCATTAAACCTAAGTGCTTATAGTATATATAGTCGATATATTAATACGAGTACATTCAATTAATACGCTTCATATGTTTATTATTATTAGAGGCCGGTCGTGGCGCAGCGGCACGAGGTGTGACTGCAAAACCGACTAGATGCGGGTTCGATCCCCACTCGAGGAGATGAAATATTTACTCAAATTTATATTTCCATTTCTTCGCTCTGGTGTCGAGGTGAAGCGCGGCGTTGAGTTCTGCCATTCAACACGCAATGCCTCCAGAATTCGGCAGAAAGTGGGGAACGGAGTGTCTTAACACTAGGTTCCCTCTGCCTACCTAATTTAATTTTTTTAATTTTATATTTTTATTATTTTTAATATACGTATAGAGTAACAGCAAACAGTAACCGATAAGCACTAATGATCGAAACTTTTTTTTAACTTCTGAAAATAAGAATACAAATAAAAAGATCATAAATTGTGAACTGTAAACTAAATTCAAATTTTAACTTTCTGATGAAATTTAGCGCAATATAAGCTTTTCCATTTTGTTTAAAGATGGCGAATAGAAACGTAGGTACATAAAGCGACTGCATATTAAATAATATTATTATGAGAGATTAAGCGCATTGCTTATAATCTTTTTCCCCATTTGACTGAAAGTTTGTGTTAGGAAAATTAAATTTCCAATATGAAAATATTTTTATAGTTTCATTTTATTACTTTTTTTCCACAAAATTTCTTATACTTTTTTGGCCCCATAAAGTTGTTTATAAATCCGTACATATTCCTATTTAAATCTCAAAATCATATTTTATGCCATTGAAGTAATTGAAATCTCAATTGATAAATAAAAGTTGTGGTCTTTATATAAAATTTCATCCGCTTTCCTTTGATATAACCAAAGTAGAACCAAATTGATAGGTATTTTTGTTTAATCAAAGCTATTTATACATAGTTTTTGTAGTTCTAACTAAACTTCAATATTAGATGCGTGTTTGAATAAATTTATAGAAGGGTCGAAGGAAACAACTTTAGTATAATTTATGGACATACATTTAAGTATACGTTAGACTAGCAACCTGCTTCGTCTGCTTAGCCGACCAACCGACTGATATATAAAAACAGTGAATGTAAAACCGATTGGTTGTGGGTTCGATCCCCATTCGAGGAGATGAAATATTTACTAAAATTTTTAAATTTCCATTTCTTCGCTCTGGTGTCGAGGCAAAGTGCCGCGTTGAGTTCTGCCACTCAACACGCAATGCTTCCAGAATTCGGCAGAAAGTTGGGAACTGAGTGTCTTAACACTAGGTTCCCTCTGCCTACCCTGCTGTGTGCGGGATACAGCGTGAAGTTGATTTATTTTATTTTTTTTTACTTAGTTTTTTTTAGTATTAGTAAAGTTTAAATGTTATATTTAGATAACATTTAAACTTTACAAGTAAAATACCTGTGAGACTATCATTACACAATAGCAACACCGAGTGCACTTCAATGCCGCGTACACTCGCGATAGCGGTGGTTCCGTCTTTATTGCACGCTCTTCGATACAACACGCGAAAGACATCATTCATAGCCATACACCGCAGTTGGTTTTTTTTAATTTTTCTTTAAAAAAGACATTAAAATTATCTTTATTGGGGTATCGAAACTGTAATTAACAAAAAGTACATTTTTGTTACTTTCCGTAGGTACCGTCGAAATATTATCAGTTTTCTTTTCATTAAATAATATTTGTTGATGTCATGTTTTAAAAAAAGTGACTAAATGTAATTTCGTTTAGTTATTTTTCGTCTTTTATCGTATTTAAACAAAAAAAAAGCGATAAAAAACAACAAGCATTTCAATTTCGTTAAAATATTCCAGCCGATAAAATACGCTCTAAGTTCAAAATATTTAATTTTAAACTTGATAATTCGATTACGAACCTGCCTACATACGTACATATATATATTTTTATTTATTTAGCTTCACGCTGTATCCCGCACACAGCAGGGTAGGCAGAGGGAACCTAGAGTTAAAACACTCCGTTCCCCACTTTCTGCCGAATTCTGGAGGCATTGCGTGTTGAGTGGCAGAACTCAACGCCACGCTTAACCTCGACACCCGAACGAAGAAATGGAAATATAAATTTAAGTAAATATTTCATGTCCTCGAGTGGGGATCGAACCCACAACCGGTCGGTTTTTACAGTCACAATTCGTGCCGCTGCGCCACGACTGGCATATATAGTTCATTTTATAAATTCTTTACGTATATTTATAGTTGTAGTATAGTTTGTAATCATAGGCACCTCAAAGTGTATTCGAATAGAAACACCAAATATTCGGGGATCGACATGAATTTCGAAACTGCCGTGATTGTGGTTTTGACGAAGGTATCGTGTCAAAGAAATATATCAAGGATCATACCTGCTAATATTATGTTACAATATTACTTAAAATAGATAATATTACAAGTATGCCTAGGCATGACATGAAATGATTGATAATTGTTTATCTCTTAATCTCTATTCTCTTCTATTCTATGTCATATTAGGAGGCAAATTTTGTTCTTTTTCAATGAATAAACTCTCGCTTTGGTAACAAGACAAAGCGCGGCGATGAGTTCCGCTACTCGACACGCAATTTTTACCTGCTATATGCGGGATACAACGAGAATAATTCAATATCATCAAATAAATCTAGTATTTATTTAATATTTTACAAAATTTTTGCTTTTCGGTTGGTACATCTGAAAGTGCATTTTACGATGCAAAAATGAAACAAACTTTTATTTTTCTGAATTTTTTTTCGTAATTTTAATATTTCTTCTTAATTTTAATATGAAAGTTCACATTTTATATTTTTTATCGCAAGAATTATTATTTCAAATCTTTTCTTTTGCATGTATTTAGCGTAAGTAATAAATAAAACGTAACTCTTAGATAATTTCTAAAGTGGATATGGATTTAACATCCATATCCACTTTAGAAATTATAGTGTATTGTATAGTATTTATATTGCAAAATAGGTAAAATGTATTCGACAATGTTCGATGCTTATTAAATATTTCGCATTGTTGGACGGTTCACTGACCTCATCGACAGAATCCTTTGTTATATGTATATATTCCCTTCTTCTACATTTTTAATACTTTACTTAAAGTAGAGGCCGGTCGTGGCGCAGCGGCACGAGGTGTGACTGCAAAACCGACTGGTTGTGGGTTCGATCCCCACTCGAGGAGATGAAATATTTAATTAAATTTATATTTCCATTTCTTCATTCTGGTGTCGAGGTTAAGCGCGGCGTTGAGTTCTGCCACTCAACACGCAATGCCTCCAGAATTTGGCAGAAAGTGGGGAACGGAGTGTCTTAACACTAGGTTCCCTCTGCCTACCCTGCTATGTGCGGAATACAGCGTGAAGCTAATTTAATTTTTTTTTTTTACTGTACTTAAAGTAAATCTTAGTTCTGCTCAGCTGAAATATTTAATATTTTCATTTTCTTCACTCTGGTGTCGCACACGCAATGCTTCCCGAAATCGGTGGAAAGTCCTGCTACATGCGGGATATAGCGTGAAGTTGATAAGTACCACTTTTGCTAATGATGCGATGCAAAAGCTGTGAATATGTGGGAAAGTAATATAACAATTGATGTGTTTTATAAATTTAGATTTTTTTTGATAAATAAAAAAACAGTAGTAACGTAAGTAACGCAGTTACTTAATAGATAATATTGATACCTATTTTAAACTGAAGTAATGTTTTTAGCTTCATATTTTTTCACTAGATCCAGGATTTTTTTTTATCATTCTCCTAAACGGGGAACAAGCCCGCTATCATCGCAGTCATATTCTAGGCTCATAACCAGAGCCAGCGTAAAGTAACAAAACTTTGTTACTTTACGCTGACTCTGGCTTACTCTAAACTTAGAAAGCCCAAATAAAGCAATATGCTCTATTAATAAAATTCTTACTTAAGGTAATTTTAATTAAATCTACTCCTACAAGAGCGAGGGCTAACGTGTCAAGTACGGGCATGGCTAAAAGCATTAGTACCCAGGCGGATTAACTTCGCAACGTAGAATATTGGCTCTCTAGATATAACCGGACGAAGCAGAGAACTCGGAGATTTAATCGTGATTCGTCAGGTTTGCTTTCCTCCAGGAAACTCCCTAGAAGAGGCAGTCTCGCAACATCGGCCTCTATGCTGAAAGCGGCCAAGCGGCCTGAAGCACCTTCTAAAAGTCCCACTCACAAGATACCACGTCATGTTCAAAAGGAAACTTCTTTGACCTGAGGTCTGAAAAGTTATAACATTTAGCTTTAGCTAATGCTCAGTATTATGACGTAAGATTAGTATTTTCAGGGCTTGTGATATATTAGTAAAATTGCTTCTACAAAAGCGATAAAATATCTGAATAAATTTATATCAAACAGGTGCTGTAGTAATATGAAATGCAAGCCATAAATTGAATATTAAACATCAAAATATTTAACATACCTGACGCTCATGCAGAATGCAATATTTTTTCCTTGGCATGAAGAATGACAGACACTTAGAGCTACTTGTATAAAAGGACAAAAGGTGGTTGAATTCGACATGGATTCCTGAGCCTCCCTTATTGCGGTTTCCATTGTTTGACGAGGGTACTATCTCTATATATACTGTTGTGTCAAAGATGATCGGGACCTTAAATCTCACCATTGTTTATTCCTACATTACATTTAACCCGAACAATTAACTTGATCACTATACCTGGTATTAGTATCATAGAATAAGGTCTCTAATGTACTTAATAACATTATTATATTATTTTGATAACAGTCATGATAACTAAGTTAAATATATTTTTTTAATAAATATGGCAAAGGAAGAACAACGTATTTTATACGCTGCTATTTTCACCACTGTTGTGAAGATAATTATGCAGAAATGTAGGCAGCTGAGGTTATATTTTTTTAACTTATTACTCAACGTTGGAATTCAGGATAAAGCTGCTTCAGTGAATAATCTCCAATAGTAATTTATTATGAATATTAACACGTGTGGACCTATTGATCTACTGTATAGCAGTATACTTTAACTTAGCTTATTACATACTACCGACTCGACCGCGTCTTCGAACTGGGGGTCATCGGCAGAACAAGACAGTTCTTCACGCCAAAAGACCGATTGGCACTGTAAATGGCCCAAGTTCGGCCTCATATGGAGTGCTGTTCTCATCTGGATACGTGGCGCATCAATACTTTGCGGTTTCGTAGGAATTTACTTTCACGCGCCACGCAACTGTGGAATACTATAAACTGAAGTGAACGGCGGTGATCACTCCGGACCGGACAAGCGCGAGTCGTGCTCGCACACCGACGGTTCCGTACAGAAATTGGAGGTCTCGGGCTTTTTCCGAAATTCAGGCTTAGCCTAGCCAAAACCCTTTCATTTGATACGTCACTTGAACTAGCTGCTTTAATATCAAATTTGGCCCTCTTTTTATGGCTTTTATTATATACAAACGCATAGTTTTCAGATTTTTTCCTAAACTAGTACTACCTGTAGTAGTAATGCTATCTGATACTTTTTTAACTCAAGGTTAACTGGAAGTACCGTTAGCTATATAAACGGCCATATCTTTTTTTAAATAATTGAAGAAATACGTTTTCTTTCAGAAAAACATAAGGCCGTAGATCTAGGTATTCGGTTTGAATTTCAACTCGATATGTCCAAGCGTTTCTGAGATAAAGGCTCTTGACAGACAGACAGACAGACGGAGAATAAAGTGATCTTATAAGGATTCCTTTTTTCCTTAAAAGGTACGGAACCCTAAAAGTAATTACAAAGTCATATTTTTAGTTCCTTTCATATAAATTGAATACATACGCCCTCAAATTTAACTTTGTTAATTTTTATAAATATACTACTATAATTCCGAAATTTGTACAGAACCCTCGTTGTGTCGAGTCCGACTCGCACTTGAGCGGGTTTTTTTCTCTAGTAAGCGTGGAGCAATTTAAAAATCTTTGAAATATAAGTAGGTATAGGCAAGCTCATCAGTATATTTATATTGATAGGGATTAATACGAAATTCAAAAACCAGTCAAGTTCGATCTCATGTAATTCATGTGCTCGCGTAATACGGAATTAATTTATTTCTTTAATTAAAAAAATATATATATTCGAATATGCTTTTTTAAGGTAAGGTATGCAAAAAAAAAGGAATCCTTATAGGATCCTTTATTGCTCGTCTAACTGTCTCTCCGTCTCACTATTTATGTCAAGACCACGTGGAAGTATCAAACTGAAATTAAGCATCTGAATCATCGCAATCAAAAGATACGAGCGCTTATGCAGCGTTTTATTGTTGTCTATTCTTCATTCTGTATGGAAAAAATAATTATAAGCTTGTATTGGTAGTTCATGTCATGCAAAATAAGTGCAAGCGCCCGTAAACTTAAATTTGTCAAATTTTATTAATTATACTTCCTGTTGACTTTTTGTACTGAAAAATCAATGTTTCTAAAATAAGAGCGATGTGACGGCAATTATGTAGGGAACAGTAGTATATTGTAAATTATTTTAATACCAATTCCTAAAGGTGTTTCGGTCAATAACTGGAAGTTACGTAATTAATATATTTTTCCTATTGCAAATGATAAAATTTCAATAATATTTTTGTACTGTAAGATATCATTGTGGTACAGGGATGTTTGTCGGCTTTAACCTTTCGGAATAATCTCAGGCACTGATGGAAATTTAGTATAAATTTAGAATGCTTTAAAGAATTAAAAGTAAGAATATTTAAAATTTCTATCGTGGCAAAACCCATTACTGACGCTAAAGAATATCTTCGTTCCGTCCTGCGATCAAAGTTTCGAGGGTGAGAGTCAATTCCATTGCGCAAATCAAATTTTTAGGGCGATGAAATATTAATTTTAAGCAACCCTTTATTTTGTATAAATTTGTACAAAATATTTTAGTGATTAAATGCGTAGCGGTAAGTTTTCAATTAAAGTTATCATATATACGATGTCAACGATATAGTTTAACTACACTAATTCCTTTATAAGTGTAAAAACTGGTCAAGTGTGAGTCGTACTAACCCAGTTAGGGTTTCAGGAACGGAACCCTACGCAAAGGATATTTTGTATCCGCAGTGTAGTGATAGAGTGCTGCCATTGATTCATTGTTATAATTCTTATAGCTAAAGGCTAATGTGGTCGGTCCTCCTGAATGACCACGTTACCACAGCAAGCGTGTAATATATTAATGTTTAGTACTTAATTCTAGCTTAAACTTCTTTATCTTAAAATCTATGATACTTGTATAACAAGGTTTATAGTTGATAATATCGTGTGTCTAAAGTAATCTAATTCGACCATTTGAATGGTATAGGCACAACAAAGAGAAATTTGTCTAGCACTTTAGGTGTAAACTTATGCTCAAAGCTCAAAGTAGCTTTGTGGTTTTTGACACCATGTAAAACGTAACCGGTAACCGTACCGTAACTACTGATACAATAAATTAATATAAAAATATAAATGGTTTTTGATACTCTACATGTATAATGAAAGGAAAAAAAATAAAAAAAATGAGGATTAAAATCGTGATATATCCTTTATTGACAGATTCAGGGATCTTGGTCAGTTATTTTATTGACATTTATCTACTGCTGAGACATTTCTTTAAGAAATGAAATGCAGTTGAGCGTTTGACGTTCTTTGTCTTGTAGAATATATTCTATATTTTAGTCGATGCTCTAGTTATTTTTGCAATGAGGTTTCATTCATTAAAAAAAAACATTTTTACTAATTTGATAATATTTTTACGGATGTTTTAGAGCTTCAAGCTTTTTCCTATAAAGCAAAGTAGGCAATGAGAGACCTTTATGAACTCTCCGTTTTTCATGTTCCGTTCTTTAGACATTGCGTGTTGACTGGTGGAATCCCTCTGCCTACCCTACTGTGTGCGGGATACAGCATGAAGCTGATTTTTTTTTATCATTGAGAAATCACAACCACTACATAGCTCAAAGATGGATAGAGATTTCTTGCATAATCGGAATTTATGTTAGTAAAACTACGTTTGCAGTTTGCAATTTTGAGCACTTAAATTGCGATTTATATAATGCATCCATATCTATCCATTTTTAGGGTATTTTTTCTCAAAAGAAAAAATGGAACCCCTATAGGATCACTTTGTTTTGTGTCAAGAATATTTTACTTAAGATTGCGTTAAGGTATCAATCTGAAATTAATATCAGCTATCCACATTTACAGTTTCTTGGAGTACATGAAATAAGCTTCTTATACAACGCAGTCAAAAGATATGAGCATTTTCGAGTCGATTTTGCTCCATTTTGTATGAAATTCACCGCGTAATCAAAACCTATAATGTACTTCATGTAGACCTACAGATATGAAATATAGGATGAAGTGAGAAAAAAAAGAAAAAATCGTAAAATAAAAAAAAAGTATTTTATAGATAAAAAAATCATTACAAACCTATATTTGTATACTATATAAAACATTCGTCGCATCATTAAAATCTGTAAAGTGTTTCCCAGTCAAAATTCTGAAATTGGTACGGAACCCTTTGTGGGCGAGTCCGACTCGCGCTTGGTCGGTTTTTTTCATAAATACAAAGTTTATTGAAATAAACATCCATATATTTCAAGCGGGCGTAGCCGCACGGGGGTCGCTAGTCATTAATATAGTTTATATTTACGTTATTGATATTTACGTTGATCGTAATAAAAAAAATCAACGGACAGCTCAATTCCAAATCCTACATTATGTCAATTTTTTTTATAATTTTCAATCTTATTTCAATTCCTTCTTTTAGTTATTTTTTTTATTTGACAATTATTAAGACTGCATTGAACTTATAATAATATATCATCTAAGTTAACTCCAACAAGGAGATCGCATCTCCAGGGCATTCATGTTGCTTTCATTCTTCTTCTGTGATACCCACGTTTCGATGTCGTATAACAGTGTCGGTACCAACACTGCATTGTGTACGGCCAAACGCGCAGCTGTGCTGACGTTTCGCCGTCTCATCAATCCAGCTAAGGCTCCTTTAACCCTGTTACCGACAGCAATACGCTTTTCCACATCCATCTCATATCTGCTTAACATCTCTGCTTAACATATTTCCCAAATATACTTAACACTTCACTTCGTTATATTATACAGTCTTGCATCAGAATACCTAGCAAAATGGATAATAAAAGTTTTAACTCTGTTAGATTCCCACCTACAAATCTAAGTAAGGTAAGTATGCATTTTAATAAAATAATCAATTAGCTTCACGCTGTATCCCGCACACAGCAGGGTAGGCAGAGGGAACCTGGTGTTAAGATACTCCGTTCCCCACTTTCTGCCGAATTCTGGAGGCATTGCGTGTTGAGTGGCAGAACTCAACACGCAATGAACACGCACGAAGAAATGGAAATACAAATTTAAGTAAATATTTCATCTCCTCGAGTGGGGATCGAACCCACAACCAGTCGGTTTTGCAGTCACACCTCGTGCCGCTGCGCCACGACCGGCCTCTAAAATTTTCAAGTGAGTAAGATTTCATTTTACACAACCTGTTAGCCTTATTCTGTTTATAGCATTGCTTATAATAAATTTATATAGTTCGAAAACAATAAGCTAGCTACATTTAATAATAGTATTGTTTTCGTATGAATAGAAACGGACGTGTTCACTTGGTAATGTATATACATATAGTAAAGGAGAATATTTAATTAATTTTTGAAACATCTTTGACAATGAAAATTTCTTTTGTTTGGTGGTAGATGGCTGAACTGATTGAGCAGAGGCACAAGCGTGTGGCTGTAAGCACGACAGGTTATAGGTTTGATGCCCACTCGAGGAAATTAAATATTTTATTTTTTCATTTGTTCGCTCTGGTGTCGTAGTTGAGTTCCGCCACGGTACACGCAATGCCTAAAGATTTCGGAGAAAAATGGGGAACGGAGTATCTTCACGTTAGGCTCCCCTCTGCATATCCTGCTATGTATGGAATACAGGTTGAATACTTGGTAAATAATTCAACAAGTGGATGTCTAATCCATAATAATCGCTAAGTCAGACGCTGACCTATCTTGTCACGATAGCCTCACTTTACCACAGATAAAATTCTATTGAAAAGAAATAAAATCAAAATTAAATTAGCTTCCCGCTGTATCCCGCACACAGCAGGGTAGGCAGAGGGAACCTAGTGTTAAGACACTCCGTTCCCCACTTTCCGCGAAGTTCTGGTGGCATTGCATGTTGAGTGGTGGAACTCAACGCCGCGCTTTGCCTCGACACCAGAGCTAAGAAATGAAAATAAAAAATTAAATTAAAATTAAATCAGCTTCACGCTGTATCCCGCACACAGCAGGGTTGGCAGAGGGAACCTAGTGTTAAGACACTCCGTTCCCCACTTTCTGCTGAATTCTGGAGGCATTGCGTGTTGAGTGGCAGAACTCAACGCCGCCCTTAACCTCGACACCAGAGCGAAGAAATGGAAATATAAATTTTAAGTAAATATTTCATCTCCTCGAGTGGGGATTTTTATCTTTGAGTAGCGGAAATTTGTAAAAATCTTCCTACAGAGATACAAACAACATAAATAAGTTGTAACAAGTGTATAAAAATTTCAACGCAGCTTGGCGAGAACGCATGGCTTAGTGGTCAGAGCGCCTGGTCGGTTTCCAGGAGGCGCGGCTTCGAGTCCCGCTGCGTTCAAATTCTTATACGTTTTCTAAATAAGTATTTTTCTTTCCTAAGTGTGGAATAACACTTTAAAAAATGTTTAAAAATATTTAAAAAAATAGTATTCTCTATTGCCAAACGATAATTCTTAGTAATTATCTTTAGCTAGCGGAAATTTGTAAAAATCTCCCTACAGAGATAATAACAACATAAATAAGTTGTAACCAGTGTATAAAAATTTCGACGCAGCTTGGCGAGAACGCATGGCTTAGTGGTCAGAGCGCCTGGTCGGTTTCCAGGACGCGCGGGTTCGAGTCCCGCTGCGTTCAAATTTTCATACGTTTTCTAAATAAGTATTTTTCTTTCCTAAGTGTGGAATAACACTTTAAAAATATTTAAAAATAAATAAATATTTCCTTTCCTCGAATAGGATCGAACCCACAACCAGTCGATTTTACAATCACACTTTTTGCATCTGCGCCACGGTTGGCCTCTAAAATTCTATTATTTTAAATTGAACACACTATAACAATTTAAATTGCCAAGGAATTTTTTGTTTAAGACGATAGTAGAATCGAAAGTAAACTGAACAATTTATCGAGTAAACTTCTAAAGTATTTCTTAAACTGATAAAGCTTTGACCTAACGTCAATTTGTAAAGCAATTTGTCTTAGAAGTCACAATAACGCTATAGGGTTGAGAAAAAATGTATGAAGTACGAGATTTAATAATATTGAAAACTATTTACATTGTAAAAGTAATTAATTTTAGTATTTAATTTTAGGATTTACTTTATATTTTCGCATTTTTTAATTATTTCATTTAATTCTGAACGCATTGCGGTGTTGAGTTCCGCTACTCAACACAGTAGAAAGTGAGGAGCGGAGTGTCTTCATACTAGGCTCCCTCTGCTTAGCCTGCTACATGCGGGATACAGTGTAAAACTAAAAAAATACTTTCATTGCGTCTTATTTGTATATGTTCCTCTACGTTATCTGCCTATAAAATATTTCAAGATATAAGATGTGTCATGTGATAGTGTTCAATTCATAGTGTTTAATCTAAGCCAGTTAGCGAAACTAAACAAACTTCCAGGTATAAATAAATAAATAAAAAATAATCAAAATAAAAAAGTGGGGAACGGAGTGTCTTAACACTAGGTTCCCTCTACCTACTCTGCAGTGTGCGGGATACTGCGCGAAGTTGATTTATCCAGGTAGGTATAAGTGCTATTATATTGATTAATACTAAAAATAGGTCGAATATTCTGAACAATAACAGTAGGGGATGTCTTGACGCCGGCGTGACAGTGACACGCGACTCTGTGTGATTGAATGCCTACAGCTGGGATCTATTAATCAACATATTTGATTACATATTTAATTAGGTATTGATTGCATAAATATTCTATGACATATATATATATTTAGAGATAGACAGGTTGCGAGTTCGATGTCTACTCGAAGAAATGAAATATTTAATATTTTCATTGTTTTGCTTTGGTAAAGGAGGCAAAGCGTGTCATTGAGTTCTGCCACTTAAAACGCAATACCTCCAGAATTCAGTGGAAAGTGTGAAACAGAAGTGTTTTAGTGGGAATGGAATATTAACACTAGGTTCCCGGGTTTCCTCTGCTTACTTCGATATGTGGGGGACACAACGTTCATTGGTATACCTAATTAATTCAAAGATAAAAATAAACGTAAAATGATTGATGAAATTGGTAAAACAAAAAAAATACAAAAGTGATAAACCATTTTATTCTTTTCCCTTCCATAATTATATACATATGTGGAGTGTAAAGGTAATATGTGCTGACTATATTGACGATAGACGAGTCAAAACTAGTATTTCTATTGTCTAATAATGGAGTCTGTGATTATGGAGTATTTAATTATTATATATTGAAATTCTGATGTAGCAGCTATTTGGACTACTAGGTGCAATGTGGAAATGATTTAATTAAGTATGAAATGTTCCGTATTCAATTCGTATAAGTGACAGTAACTCATGTTCACGACACCGAAATCTTTTTAAATGCGTTTAAATTGACTTGTTACTAACAACCATTTACATAGAAATATTTCAATTTATATGTAGACAAAAAGAGTAACAATATATTTCAGCATTTGCGCTTCCTTTTTTCTTTAAAATATTTTTCAATAAATTTGTCGGCACTGTATGTTCGAAATATGGTTCGTTTTATATTTTTATTAAAATAAAAGTAACAAAATGCTGAAATGACTAACCGCCGATATATTTTCCAGAAACGCAGAGCCAACGTCCCTCCCCCAAACCTCCCCCAGCGTGGCGTCAGGTGCGTAAGTAATAAATTGTTCGCAGGACTATAACATTACCAGAAGATAAAGACTTCCCCATTGCGGTATTAAGAAAACCTCTTTAAGAATAATATGATATTTCTACACATTTCTTATACCCTTTCTTTTATTTTGAAAATTGAATAAATTTAATTAGATATATGTATGTGTATGTTAGTTTTTGCGTTTTGATTTTTTGCAATATGCCTTTAATTGCATTTTAATAATAGACGATTTCATAATTTTTAACAGGAATAGTTTAATCAATAGTTCAAATAAGATCTCGATTATGATACGACTTTTTAAATATATAAAGATTAACCTAATAGAGAAACCTTGAGTACCTTGTAGCACTAGGTTCCCTTTGCCTATCTTGATATTTGCGGAATGCAGCGTGAAGCAAATTTTTTGTTTATTTAAATATATTTAGTTATTTTGATGAATATAATGACGACTAAATGAAGATTTTGTTGAATTTATAATACACTATAATTTTATCTTATATAGATATGCTATCTTAGAAAATCCCAAGCAGTCATAAGTACAATACCTACCTGTTTAATTAGAACGTTTAGATTATAACCGACAGACGTTTTAGCGGCATCTTTGATAGGCCTTTGTTGTATATTAAATCATAAATTTTGGGTTGTCTTCTACAAATTTATGTCCAACGTTGAGGAATGTTATTAGGCAGGTTTGAGAATAAATTATATTGCTCGATTTAATAGCTTCAACATCGTAGGTACATTTAATTGTTGATACAAATACTTACTTAGGGTACTTTTTATAACGAACATAATTCTAGGCCTATTGTAGTTCATGTTTTACGAACAAAATCAGGTTTTTAAATGGTTCACAGTTAACACATCTGGTATAGGACCAAACATATAATATAGTATAGGATCAAACTTAGAATTGTTATATTTATAATTGTTTTTTTGTTTCACGCTGTATCACGGATATAGCACAGATTTCAAGATTAAGATATTCCATTCCTTTTAAGACACTTTCGTTCTTCACAGTTCGCCGAATTCGAGCGGCGGCGGAGCACAACGCCGCGCTTTGCATCGCTACCAGAGTGAAGAAATGAAATAGACTCACAACCTGTCGCGTTTACTGCAGCACACTTGTGCTACTGCGCCCCTGCTAATTGGATTAAAGTTCCGTTAACATATTTGTATTATGTATTTTTATATTACTAGCCCCCTACAATATATATACATCATATATTACTTATATGATGTATATATTTTTGGTTTTTTTTTTATTTTTATAGATACAGGCAATATTCCACTGAATCTGTTTTTTACATATTAGGTATGTGATAATATTTCTTTGTTTACAACATCTTTTGTGTGTTCTCCATGCAACGTGATATTGGCGAAGAAATTAGTGCTCAACTGGCACGCTTGGAACGTCATAATTAAAGAATAGAACAGAAATTTAAATAAAAGTTGTAATTGAAAATAGCACAATAAAGAACATATTCTTTCAATACAAATTGACTTTATAAACATTCTAACAAACACCTTTTACGTAACTTTACCAAGTACCTATCATACGATAGTAAATAGAAACGTCCGAAGCTTCGAAACTTTTAGTTTGATACATTGTCTAAGTAAAGTCTTTTAGTTATCAATCTTGGTTTTGGCTCCCTTATTATTAAAATATGGATAAGACATAATATTAAAAAATCATAAAAAGAATAATTAAATAATTAACATTTTAAAAGTTATTTTGTACCTAGGAAAGAAAAATACTTTTTTTTAGAAAATAAAATGTACACATACATTTTTTACATCGTATTTCGTCGTTCAATTATTGAAGAATATCATTGTTATTGTAAATATTTTTGTTTTTCATTTCGAACTTTTAATTACATGATGATGGTGAATTACGAATATCAGATATAAATATATTGTTTCTAGTTTATGCCTTTGGTACATTTTCTTAGCAGCAAATCGTTATATTTCCAATTTGTTACTTAGTTTATTTTTTACCTTTTCAAGTGCATCTTGTTACATGTAATTTAGAAACAACATTATTTAATCGTCAGAAAAGAGAGGACTTATAGTATCGACATTACGTGCTACTTGAAGCAAAGCAAAGCAAGCTTTATATGTTACTTTGTTGTCACAAAGTCTCGCAGATACCAAAAGATCGGTTTTAAAGTGGTTTATCTATGATAGGGATTTTACTCACATCGTAGATTTTTCCCACCAAATGTATTTATTTTTTATTATTCACAGGATAGAAAACATACTATTAAGCCCATTCAATATTTCATTATTTTTTTACTAAATATTAGCTACAAACATAAATGTATTTTCAGTATTTAAATAAAAGTTATTACTACGATGAGGCCGCCGCAGTGCAGGAGTACAAGGTTGTGATTGTAACGCTACGGTTGTAGTTTGGATCCCCTCAACTCGAGGGAATGAATTATTATTTATTAATACTTTCATTTCTTCGATCTGGCATAGAGTTTCGAAGAGTTTATTTACACTAGTTTCCCTCTGCCTACCCTGCTATACGCGGGATACAGCGTGAAGCAGAATTAATTAATAATATTAAACAATTTATATTATAATTAAGAAAAATTAAAATATATATACAATTTGAAGTACATTTTTTATTGTTATTCCTATGACAGGCAAGTATGAAGTGAAAATCCAGCCACACTAGTCCACACAAGTCCTTTGTGCGAAGTTTCTAGAACTAGCTTCTAACTTGCAACCTGCAAAGCTCCCGCAAGCGCAGTCATGAGAAATATTACGGTCGGATTTGAATATACTGTATGCAGTATGTAACAATATCAGTTGAATTTTCGTCACGATTTCAATCCATAAAGCTCAATGCAGCCAAAGCAATACACGTAGATTATGTAAATGTATGAATTTATCACAACTAAAAATCTATTCTATATACTGTAGGTAACTTTATCTGTAACATTTGGAGCTCTGTACTTACTGGCTACCCCGTGAAACCAAACAATTTTTTTTTTCTAAATATAGGGAAATATTTTAATATTTGTTGTATGTTAAACTGATACATAATTACTATAACTTACTAAAACGACTTGTATGGATTTTAAACATTTTTAAAGTGTTATTCCATACTTAGGAAAGAAAAATACTTATAAAGAAAACGTATAAAAAATTTAACGTAGCGGGATTTGAACCCGCGCCTCTTTGGACACGGTCCAAGCGCTCTGACCAACTAGACCGTCATGTACGATATTAGAACGTAGCGTAACGCACGGGTTCAAATCTCGCTACGTTAAATTTTTTATACTTTTTGTATTAATGATTTTCAAATCAGTATATATATCGATGTACACACATCTAGTAATGACTAAGTTTTCATTCCCTCGGGTGCTTTTCTTTATAACTAGTGCTTCCTTATTTATCTTTATTCGAGGACATTTTCAATGCCAGAAATAATTACGTAATAAAGAGAACGTCACTCGCTGTTCTTATTATACTGGATGCCTTATCTTTCGCTGTCAGTAGCCAGTTATTATTCTCTTAGAAAATCTCCTTGGAAGTCTGTTTATTACTTATATAAAAGATAAAAAACGTGTTATTAATTTCTAAAATTAGAAAAAAACAGACTTATCTTAGGTATTTTAACTAGCGTAATACAAATATGTTAAAATTAAATAGAATATTAGATATTGAATTGGATCAAATAAACACTAAACTTTTTATTGTTGTTTTAAGTTTTATTTTAGGTCTTTTGATTAGGTTGGGGGAGCGAGATTTTTGAATATATTATGTACTATAATACCATTAGATTAAAGAAATTCAGCTTCACGCTGTATCCCGCACAAAGCAGGGTAGGCAGAGGGAACCTTAAGGGAGTAGTAAGAGACTCTGTTCCCCAATTTCAGCCGAATTCTGGAGGCATTGTGTTTTGAGTGGCGGAACTCAACGCTGGTTCGACCGATTGCTTCGACATCAGGACGAAGAAATGAAAATAAATATGTAAATAAATATTTCATTTCCTCGAGTGGGGATCGAACCCACAACCAGTCGATTTGCCCTGTGCCACGACTGGACTGGTGATTAATTTATGTACTATATAAAATAATAATAGTAATAAAAAAATATTATTATTTTCATATTTAAAGCCGTAGAAGCATTGTAAAAATCAAATTTAAAATCTAAAAATGTTTCTATTCACCCCATTTACGGTGTCATAAAATAATATATTTACACGTTTATTAGCATTGCTTTTATTACATTTCTTGTATTGTTGCAGTTGATCTCTGATTATTTCATTTATGTTATATAGAATTTTTCATATTTGAAACAAAATATATTTTCATATTTAAAAGAACATAGTTTCTTGATACTATATTCTCTCCGCCTATGTGGCTTTGCGAAAAAGAGCTTGAAGCTGAAAAAAAAATATTTTCCTTTAAGAAATATATACGTTTTTAAATATAGCTAATAATTGAATTTAAAATTCACACAAGTATATTATATTTTAGCTTTTTATTATAGACCACCGAAAGAATTCCAAAATACTTTTTGATTTATATCAAAGAGAAAAGTAACTTTTTCATTAAAGGAGAATTATATTCAAAGTTATGAAAGAAAACACTTAATATGAATTTTGTAGAATCAGTTAAAAGTTACAATAAAATTACAATCAAATTCACCCTCTTTCCAATATTTTTTGAAGTATGCAGAAAAATAAGCAAAAGTACGTAATGTATTCTGTGTGAGTTTGTTTTTTTAAAAAATAACCCAAACATTTTGAACGTAGTAGAATTTTTATTTGCGTTTGTTATTATATTTAAATTTGTATTACAGAATAGTTCATATAAAATATAATAAAATAATAAGACGAGTCAGGCACTTCGATTCAATTTTGCAGTAATCTAAATTTGAAAGTACTTTTTAGGGTTTTTGTACCTATCATGAAAATGTCCAATTCCGTGCTCTTTTCTTACGTGCAAAAATAACACTTGACCATTAACTTGCTCTTAAGTAATAACTGAAAAGCGATATTTAATTTTTTAATAACTTAAATTAAAAAGATATAAATATTAACAGAATATCGCACAATTTTTCAATATATTACTTTCAAATAAAAATTTTAAAAAGTATCGTTTAAATTATAGATATTACAGAAATTGGTAAGTTATATTTTTTTTTGCATAATATTCGCCTAAATAAAAAAAACCAGCTTCACACTTACGTTAAGACACACCGTTTAGACACGTTAAGGCACTCCGTTTTCCACTTTCCGCCTAATTCTGGAGGCATAGCGTGTCAAGTGGCAGAACTATAGAACGCCGCAATAGAAGAAGTAGGTAGAATATAATATATTTATATATACGAAACAATTTAAATTCAATTATTACATTATATAATCAAATGATAAATTCAATCAAGCTGTATTCAATGTAGCCCATTGCCTATTATGGCCCACGTATTCTAATTCTTTGATGTTTAGGTGGCATTAACGAGATCGGTAAAGATGTACATGTATAAGTGTAGTAGACCCGCCGTAGGTTGGTCGATTACGCGGCGCGCCAGTCCGGAAAACCGAAATTACGAAAACGCTTCATTGAATTTTCCTATCATGTGATGTGCCTTCTGGCCCGAGGCCGTGTGGTGGAATAGTAAAGTAATTTTTATTTGGGGTGGTGAATTGAGAAAATATAGCAAATGACTTTTAATTGTATGTTTTCGCTTGTATCGTTACTTTAATTTTTATTTTATATTCACAAATAAATAAGCTTTTACATACTACTTTATGTCTTGTTAACACCGATGTGATGTGACAAAACAGGTAGGGTATTCTGTTTTTTTTTTTTTGGTTTATTTTATTGAGTTACGCGTTTATAGATCAGCTATTACTATTTTTATTTTTGACTGTTTTTAAATAAATTATAAACTCATCAAAACGCCTTAAAATATCGAAGTATTCGTATTTTAATCTTATTTTACGGCCTGCTAAGGAAGTAACATCAAGATATTATCGTCAAATCCCATCACTGCGGTGTTAGTGTAAAGGCTAAATTGATGATCTCACTAATGAATCCATTGAGTCTAAATTTAATTAAACATTCAGTTACTCCAAGAGATTCGACTGTGCCCGAATGAATGTTTAAGGCGCTAGCTTATCACCAATCTGAATAACCGTAAAAATTGATTCGTTTTCATAAATGGACTGTGAGACTGTGTAAATAGATTTTTTACAAAAAATGAAAAGATATGTTTAAGCAATTTTTATTAAATATCAAATAACATCAGAATTGATGAAAATAAATTTGAATGAAGTGTTAAGATTTTTTTTAAAATATACATATCGATTTCTCTTTTGGAGCCTCTATTTTGTGTCGAAAGAATCGATATTCGATCCGTAGTACGTAGCTAGTAAGTAGTATTGGCTGTATTTCATGTAAACATGACTTCTACAGTAGCTTGTTTTTAGATTTTAACGTAACGTATGTTCTTATGTTAAAATTTTTGTAAATGCTAATATATTTAAACATATATTCTTTTATATATCTTTTTTTTAGGGTTGGGGATTTTGAAGTCATATATTATATATATGACTTATCCCCAAATTTATATATACACATATCTATATATATAAAAGGACTTGTGCTGACTGACTGAGGTAAGACACACGCCGAGCCGTAACCTCTGGTGGTAGAAACGTGAAATTTGGGTAAATGTTTATTTTCATATTCTGGACATCCACTAAGAAAGGATATTGACAAATTTTAACCCTAAAGGGATGAAATAGGGGTTGAAAGTTTGTATGGTTTTTTTTTAAAATCGGCACCAGTTTTTATAAAATTTGAAATTCAGACTCTTAAAAATATTTCATTAAATACGTGTTTCATGGTTTTTAAGAAATCACCCCCTAAGGGTTCAAATAAGGGGTTGAAAGTTTATATGGAAAAATCTTTAAATTGCCACCGATTTTTATAAAAATTTAAATTCAGACTATTAAAAATATTTTATTGAACACGTGTTTCGTGATTTTTTTAGAATTCACTCCTAATAAGCGGGCGAAGCCGCGCGCGCCCTCTAGTATATATATATAAGCCTAAAAAAAAATATATTGTTATTAAATATTCACAAAATATTCACTTTTTAAAATAACCAACCCTATTAATATTACCAACTTAAATAATATAGTTAAAACAGGTAAAGGATAAGCTCGATCAAAAGATCGCCGCCTCCGTTCACTAATTAAGAGCTACACCATGAATGTCCTAAGCTAACAACGTAAGAAGCCAGTTTATACAGATAGGGTCTTGTCAAAACGACCCTAATAGCGGTAGATCGACTTAATTTAAGTTCTACTTACTTCAGTTTGGTAGGTTTTCCAAATATTGAACGGTTTTAATTACTTTTTGTAGTAAAAAAACTCATTATCTAGCTTTCAATAGCTGTGTGTATGTAGTTTTTTTTTTTAGTTAGTTGCGTAATTTTTTCATAAAACTTTGTATTTTTTTATGTACATAATATATGTCATATTATACGAGTGAATTATTTTTTTTATAAAATAATTATATAACATATGGTGTTTTATTACTGTAGTTATTTTGTTGTTGTTGTTCGTTTTAATAATTGTGATTAGTTACTTACTCTTTTGAGAACTTTATATTATAAAGAATATATTTATTGCATTCAATATTTTTGTTTGGTGCCAGATATTTTTAATTATTTGTTGAGTACTTATGTTTTCTCCTCCGACGCCATAAATATTTCATTCATGTTAATATTTAATGTGAATAAGCAGAAGGTGGAGAAGGTTATATATTAGGATATGTTAAACACAACATACAATTCTTAACTTAACTTAACTTAACTTAGCTTCACGCTTTATCCCTTACGGGGTAGTCAGAGAGAACGGAGCGCCAAACGCTACGGTCTCTACATACCTCTTTCGCCTCGTCCACTGTCATCAACCTCTTCATACATGCCCTTCGGGGGATCCTCATGCTTTTTACGTGACCTTCCTCCAGTATCTTCGATACTGTGTTTTCGAAGGTCAACCGAGGTCTCCCCCTACCTCTCTTACCGCTCACTTTTCCATCATAAATCTTTTTTGCTATTCTTTCATCACTCATT
>JAATLQ010037309.1:0-51448 GCA_013421005.1 Heliconius erato x Heliconius himera | reverse complement strand
GAGCGAGATACAACTATCTGACTCTACTATGTCGATGTAACTTGATTTGATTCATAATATAATCTGTTACACTGATAGTGCAACTACTTTTGCCGTTGGAGACATCAACTGCTTACTGTCATGAAACTACGTATGTGAAATAATCGTTATGCGTTTGTCCCCGAAACTAGTTATGCGGTTATTCGACTCGTAAGCAGTTTCTGAAACCGATTACGTTTCATAACGCCCATGTCTAGTGTCAACACCGTTGACTTTAATAAACTAATCTCGTCAATAGACTGGTGCCGTTAATTCTGTGAACATCCATGTTTAATTTATGAAAGTGTTGGCGGATTTATTCTTTGATATAATATAATAGAAATACAGACACATTTTCTGGGATTTTTTTAGTTAAAAGTTTGATGGAAATCAGTTTTGTTTATAAAAAAAAAGTAAACTTAAATGTTTTTAACATTTTTAAAATGTTATTCTGCACTTAGGATAAGAAATACTTGTTAAGAAAACGTATAAAAATTTGAACGTAGCTGCATTTGAACCCGCGCCTCTTTGGAAACCGTTCAAGTTATAATTAAATATTTCAGTACCATAACAAAAAACTTTAATTTATTACGGTATCATTATAGACCTATATAAAATATTATAATATCATAGTTATAAATAATTATCATTTTGAAGTTAATAGTCATTATTTATAAATCCTACTTTTATAAAAACAAGAGATTTACAAAGGTTATATCATTTTGCTTGTTAAATGACCAAATGATTTGAACAAGGATCAGTGATTCTTTATGATAAAATCAGCTTCATGCTGTATCCTGCACACAGCAGGGTAGGCAGAGGGAACCCTTGTGTTAAGATACTTTGTTCCCCACTTTCCGCCGTATTTAGGAGGTATTGCGTATTGAGTAGAGGAACTCAACGCCGCGCGTTGCCTCGACAACATGGCGAATAAAAGAAAGTATAATTCGAAATAAATATTTCATTTTCTCGAGTTGGGATTGAACCCACAAATAGCCGCGTTTACTTTGTGCTTCTGCGCTGTGACTGGCCTCCTAACTTTACCATCTATTTTTTATATATAAAAAAATATTATATATATTTATATAAACATATTTTCTCAGTGTATAATGAAATTAAAATGTTGTTATTAGGGATTAATTTATTTATTCCCGTCAAAATCGTTCTATCGTTGAGTTCTGCCACTCAACACGCAATGCCTCCAGAATTTGGCAGAAAGTGGGGATCAAAGTGTCTTAACACCAGGTTCCCTCTGCCTACCCTGCTGTGTGCGGGATACAGTTATAAAATATAAAAAAATCAACCGAATAAATAATAAATATTTAGGCAGCGCATACCCCACATTAACACACAAACAAACTTAACAATTTATACTAGTAAACATAAGTTGGCGCTATCTCACATAAATAAACCATCGTCTAATTTACAAGGCGATGTATTTCCAATATTACGGAGGCAAGTCGAATACAAATGAAGAGTGGAAGACCGATTCGCCATGCATCAGATATAAATCGTGAGGCGTGAGTGCTGCTGTAAAAATGATGATACGGTCTCGTTTTATTGTGCTAAGTGACTTTTCACACTTGTCCATTGGGTGGTCTTCTGATTGCAAGCCGACGCGCGACGGCCCGCACGTGATTTCCGAGAACGCGATTTGTTATATCTTTTACTGTCTTTTTGCAATAATAAGATCGAGCAGATGATTTTTGGGTATCCTTGGAACGCTTAAGATCTGATTAAATTATTTTGGTTTTGTCTATATTTAGATATCAAATAATATGGAAACGAAATACTACCTTTATTACATACAGAATATGTAAAATATACTTACAAATAAATATAACATGAGATAAAAAAAACAATCTTGTAATATAATGAAAGCCTAGCGTGCATCGTGTGAACAGGCATTATCACATGAGCAGGCGCCACATGCACGCTTCGTCGCCTTGAACTGTCGCCTCAAGTTGAGGAGAAACGGATTTAATGCCGGGAGCTTTACATACATACATGTCTTCATAATAATCGTAATTGCCAAAACCAGACCCGAACTAGGACGCGCTGACTAATACGTTTTTTTTTACTCCTACCAGCTCGACACGGTGCCGTTAATTATGTTAATAACAGATTTTGATTTGCTAGTACTGTAATGGTTGACACTTGTCTTCTTCAAAACGTTGATATGAAACAAAGCTTTTAGTTGTAATTTACACATTTTTTTTATCAGCTTCACGCTGTATCCCGCACACAGCAGGGTAGGCAGAGGGAATCTAGTGTTAAGACACTCCGTTTCCCACTTTCTGCCGAATTCTGGAGGCATTGCGTGTTGAGAGGCAGAACTCAACGCCGCGCTTTGCCTCGACACCAGAGAGAAGAAATGGAAATATAAATTTAAATAAATATTTCATCTCCTCGAGTGGGGATCGAACCCACAACCAGTCGGTTTTACAGTCACACTTTGTGCCTCTGCGTCTGCGCCAAGACTGGTTCACATTTACACATTTTGTTTCATATATATAAGTATATAAAAAATAAATATCCTTTACAAGTATATAATATATCTATGGGATAAACAGCAAAAATTAGGTTGCAATTTTTGTTAATAAAAGATACTTTAAAATCATATAAAAATGTAAATAAAATTTTATCAGCGTATTTTTGCAATTGACGACTTCTTAACTGTTTGTTGTAGTCTCTTTATAATAAAATTTGTTTTATATTGTTTGTAAGTATTATTTTTATTGGTTGGTCGCAGCTTTTAAGATTTAATCAGTAGCATATAGTGAGAATGTCGGTTTAATACCATGAAACATGATTCATCTTGCTCAACGGATTGCTCATAGATTTTTTTTTCAGCTTCACGCTGTATCCCGCACACAGCAGGGTAGGCAGAGGGAACCTAGTGTTAAGACACTCCGTTCCCCACTTTCCGCCAATTTCTGTAGGCATTGCGTGTTGAGTGGCGGAACTCAACGCCGCGCTTTCCCCTCGACACCAGAGCGAAGAAATGAAAATATAAATGTAAATAAATATTTCATCTCTTCGAGTTGGGATCGAACCCACAACCAGTCGGTTTCACATTCACACCTCGTGCCGCTGCGCCACGACTGGCCTCATAGATTTTCATTGTCAATAACTTGTTTTTGATCAAAGCAATTACGTTTGGGCCACAAGAAACTCTTCTACGAAATGTAGAGTAACTAGTGATGTACCTACAACTAAATTATCTCTTTATTCGAGGAACGTGATGTCAGAATTACTAAATATAGATCGTAACTATTAACAGGGCTGTCAACAAATTGAAAACAATTGTGATTCAATATTTAATTGTGAATGAAGTGGTTTAATGTTTAATTATATTTAGTTTTCGTAGAAATCTTATAGTCGTCTTTGTTGTTGTTCTTTATATTATTATACTAGTTTACCTCAAAACGTCAATCTTGGCGCAGCGGCACAAAGTGTGACTGTAAAACCGACTGGTTGTGGGTTCGATCCTCACTCGGGGAGATGAAATATTTATTTACATTTATATTTTCATTTCTTCGCTCTGGTGTCGAGGACAAGGTGGTGTCGCGGTGTTGAGTTCTGCCACTCATCACGCAATGCCTCCAGAATTCGGCAAAAAATGGGGAGCGGAGTTTCTTAACATTAGTTTCCCTCTGCCTACCCTTCAGTGTGCGAAATACAGCGTGAAGCTGACTGGCTGACTGACCTCAAAACGAAGTCTGATTGTTGTTAAAATCTATTAAAGCTTCAAAGTAAAGTTTTAAAAGTTTTTTATTTGCAATCTAACGATTATCCATATGTAGCATGTTCCTGCATCATAATTTTTCATTCAGACTAAACAATGGATATGGAAATAAGTCTCTCATGTCTAGACATCTGACAGTCCCGACTATTAAAAAGTAATTTATCAACACATATCTTTCACTTCAGAGGCCATAGTGGCGCAGTGGCACAAGCGTGTGATTGTAAACGCGACAGTTGTGGGTTTGATTCCAAATATTATGTATATTTTTTTAGGAAATGAAAATATTAATAAATGATAACTTATACTATATACTTCCCCTAAGTGGGAATCGAATCCACAACCGTCGCCTTAGCGTCACATGTTTGTGCCCCAGCGCTAAGACCACCTTAGTATAGGGAAAAATAAGATTATATTTTACTGTTCCACACTTTATAGCAATATTGAATTATCTTCCATTATTC
Organism: Heliconius erato x Heliconius himera; assembly: GCA_013421005.1. Taxonomy (NCBI): domain Eukaryota; kingdom Metazoa; phylum Arthropoda; class Insecta; order Lepidoptera; family Nymphalidae; genus Heliconius; species Heliconius erato x Heliconius himera. Next base: position 47,221 of record JAATLQ010037309.1, on the reverse strand, counting down.
ATTTATCGAATAACTTCAATTGATGTTGATAGCGATCCTATTGTGGTTTTAATTGATGCAAGTTTCTAAACAATACGTTATCGGTGTATATTTTATTTTATAAAAGTTGAAATAATTACAATTTTTAACAAAAAAAAAAACGATTTCCACCGGAACTCATAATCAGAACCAAACCAAACTTTTATCAAAATACCCTTGAATACAATCAAAAAAAAAATATCGAAATCGGTTGACGTGATATTGAGTTATTCGTCCATTTGTCGCGGACATATTTAATGCAAATTTAAGACTATTGAGATTTTCTCATAGATACCATTGTTAGAAATAGACCAAATTGGACCAAAAATGGGATCTCACCGGAAGCACCAGCTTTCAAATAAAAAAAGAATCGTCAAAATCGATTCACCCAGTCAAAAGTTCTGAGGTAACAAACAAAAAAATACAGTAGAATTGATAACTTCCTTTTCTTACAAAAGTTAAAAACAGTAACACATTACATTAACGTTATTAAATATTCGACTTACGAGACTTTTTCAAATAATTCATATTTTTTATTATAATAAAAAACTGATTATGTTTCTAAGTATTTATTTGAAAATGTTTTTGTAATAACTTGCCACAATTTTTTAAAGCAACACGCTTATATACGACGAAATATGTAATCGAACACGTATTGGATAGCCTTAAAGAACTAGACCAAGGCTGCAGTTCTTATTGTCTCGCAAATTTTCCCGTTTGAATTTATTGAGGCTATCAGGAGATGAGTTGCGTATGAGATCAGCGCGTTGGCGGACCGTCTGTCCTGTCGCCACAGCAATTGTCACATCCTTAGGATCTATGGATCTATCCTTGTGTTTAGTGAATACGTCTGTTTATTCTGAGGAGTTTGGAGGGTACAAATTCAAGATTTATTATTTATCTAACCAAAGAAGCGATTTCTAAGCCAGCACGGTGAAAAATTTTCGCGTTTTTTGGTTTTTATATAGATTTATTTAAGAATCGTTTGGAGAAGTGCTATTGAGGTATTTGAGAATCGTTTGGAGAAGTGCTATTAGTAATATATATTTGTTAATTTCCATGTATAAATAAACATACTTATGAGGCCAATCATGGTGGCACATAAGCGTGCGACTGTAAACGTGACAGGTTGTGGGTTCGATTCCCACTCGGGGAATGAAATACACGCAATACCGCCACAATTCGGGGAAAAGTGGAAACGGAAATGTCTTAACATTAGGTTCCCAGGTATCATCTAATAATAAATAATTACATATTTACCATGATTAAATAAGATATATAATTTTTTTTGTATATGTTAGTTAGCTATAGGTATATAGGTTACCTATAGCCCAAAACAAACAGTTATATTTATACAAAAGTCCGTTTACTGATTTGTCAACACCCCATAAAGGCCTGAAGCGAGTCATGTTATTCGGGGAGCAAAGCTCCGTTAATGAAAGCCTCGGTTTGTAAAAAAACAAAGATTTTTTGCGAAATTAAAAATTAAAGCTGCATCTAAATTTAGTTCAGGGCGATAAAATTTGAATATGAGTTCATATTTAGCAATTAGTTTGTTTATTATGTTACGAGATATATAATATTTTTTGTAATTTTCTTTTTTTAAAATTATTTTTAGTTATGAGGCCAGTCGTGGCGCAGCGGCGCAAGATGTGACTGTAAAACCGACTGTGGTTGTGGGTTCGATCCACACTCGAGGAGATGAAATATTTACTTAAATTTATATATTCATTTCTTCGCTCTGGTGTCGAGGTTAAACGCAATGCCTCCAGAATTCGGCAGAAAGTGGGGAACGGATTGTCTTAACACTATGTTGCCTCTGCTATGTGCGGGATACAGCGTGCAGCTGATAAAAAAAAAATTAGTTATTGTCTCTTATATGTTGCTGATTTCTAGACAGAGGCTGTTGTTGAGTTAAATTATGTTAAAAATTATATTGTTTGTCTTGTAGCAAACTAAAGAAGAAAACTTAGTATATAAAATTGCATGGACCAAAATATTTATTCATACATATAATACGTCCTGATTTATTCATATAACACACTACAGTCGCCATAGATGAACCAAAATATTTTTAATATATAATTTTATTACACACTCAAACATGCACAGCTTAAATCAACTACGGTTCCTAATTTGGTGTTCATTGTAATTCTAAATTTGCACTTTATATCGTTATTGTGGTATAAATATTAATAGGTTTTTAATATATTATGTTCCATATGCCTATACGTATTCTCTTATTGGCCAATAATATATCTGTTTAATATACATAATAAAAAAATGTGGAACGTTATTTTATGCTTAATTAATAAATAAAATCAAATCAGCTTCACTCTGTATCCCGCATACAACAGGGTAGGCAGAGGGAACCTAGTGTTAAGACACTTCGTTCCCCACTTTCCGCCGAATTCTGGAGGCATTAACTCAACGCCGCGCTTTGCCTCGACACCAGAGCGAAGAAATGAAAATATAAATGTAAATAAATATTCCACTTCCTCGAGTGGGGATCAAACCCACAACCAGTCGATTTTACAGTCACACTTTGTGCCTCTGCACCACGACTGGCCTCAATTAAAAAAAAAAAAGTTTTGTTATAAAAGAACTTGCTCAACATGCTTATGTAAATTGGTAGTAATACGTTAGGCATTCATTCGGTTATGCGTGGCCTTGAACTTGTCATTAAATGTCAATTTTGTTGGGCCTTGGATTTTTTATACGCAACGAATACTAATCATCATGGACACAGGACGAGGAAAGCAGGTTAGGTTAGTCCATCCCACAATAAATCGGTTGTGGTGGGTCCCCAGAATTTTTGAACCAAAAAAATTAAGGAAATAATTAAAAAAAAAACTACGCAAAAACAACTACTTAAGGTTATTTTATTTAATTGTATTTTCTTATTTTATATTTTAATTTGAATTTATTTGAATCACAGCAAGATAAATTATTCACGTTGGCACTAATTTAGTGCTGCGCTAGACGGTAAAATACTTCATGATTTTTTTTTTTTTGCCGTAATTCAACGCCCCATTTTACCTTGTTAGCTGAGAGAGAAAATGAAAATATTTCTATACAATACATTTAACCAAATGGGAATCGAACCCGCAATCGCCACGTTAATAGGTTGTGCCACGACGGCCTCTAAAATATATTTTTAAGTAAGACTTTTTATTTTCATTCCGGCGCGACTAGAAATAAGAACTTCTAAGGCAATTTTAAGTGGAATGCTTGAAAATGTAACTTACTGTGTTCTTACTGCGATTGCAATACAATGTACTGTTTTACTTGAATAAAATCTGTGTGTCTTTTAGCCAAAAAAAAATATAAATTAAAAGAAACTTGTAATTTTAATTTTGACACATTTATTATCTGGGTTCCCAAGTTCCCTCTGCTTACTCTGCATGTGCAGGATACAGCATAAAGCAAATTTTATGTTTTTGAAAAAATGACTTTTTTCAGAAAAAAAAATTGTAAAAAATATTTAATAAAAATTAAAAATAGTTCCCTCTGCCTACCCTGCTGTGTGCGGGATACAGCGTGAAGTTAATTTATTTTATTTAATAAAAAAATGTTATTGTATACTAGCGATACCTACAGCTTCGTTTGCATGGAAAAGAAAACAAAACATTAAATGACAAGGGAAGTTTATCAAAGTAATATAACAATATAACAAAATTCTGAGATTAGCGAGCACCAAGGCACGAACGGACAAAAAAATTGAAAATCCTTCATAAAATTTTGAGTCCTATTGCCTCGAGAATATTCTCCATAATATATTTTCTCATATATCTTTCCTTTTCCCAGCTAGCTATCAGTTTTAATTTTTCAGCTATCATTTTTTATAAACAGTAATTTCTATTTGCTTTAATAATTTTACAATTTTCTTTGGATTTAGTAGTCGATACACGTTGCACTTGCAGTGGCAGAGAATGTACCGCAAACAAGGCGGTGAAACTATGAAATGGGAACGAAACCATTCGCTTTATTGTTTTGGATTTCCGGGGGTCAATTAAAATTTTTTCTTTTGTTTATTGTTAGGCAACTTTCCGATTTGTCACGGATTAGGGCTTATTGTTTTAAGTATTTCACATTTTCATATTATGATTTTTTCATATAAATCAATGTAGATGTTTACACGTTGTAGGTATGTATCTATGTATGTTATAATGATGTTTGGAAATAAATATTTAAAAATAGCCTTTAAATAATACCACGCTTCATCCATGTTCTTTTAGGAATTAAAAATATATGTACATTATAATATTATCCAATAAATACTAACAAATTTGCTAAATATTAAGAAATTTGCGAAATTTTTCAAGGTTTTGGTTATTTTGTTTACAATCACAATACAACCGTGACTGGCGCGGGGGCTCATAAGTGCGACAGGAAACGCGACAGGTTGTGGGTTGAATTCCCTCACGATGAAATGAAATATATGACATTTTTCTTTTTCTCGGTCTGGGCTCCGAGGCAAAACGCGACGTTGAGTTCTGCTACTCAACACGCAATGTCTCCCCAATTATCAGGAACGGAGTGTCTCAATAGGAACGTAGTGTCTTCAAATTAGATTACCCAGCTATACACAAGATACAGCATGAAACTAAAAAAACAAGATATTTCATATTTAATACAATCACAATTACTATAACAACAATTTAAAAAGAGCACGATGTATTCCTTACATTTGGACGGCCGTAACGACTTTAATGCCTTTAAAAGCTATATGCCCACTACATTTACCAAAGTACCAGTAAACCGTTACAGTTTTAATGTCGCTTTCATAAATATAGCACTAACTACTTATATATGAGTAATGTTTGTATATTTCTCACGAAACTCGATCGGATACATTGTAGTATACAGTAGAAAACATTCAAAAGGAGTCAGTCGTTCAGATTTGTTCCGGTCATAGGCGCCTCGCCCGAAACGTAATTGGGTTAATACTTATTTAAAAAACTTATAAGAATTTGAAGGTAGCGGGACTCGAACCCGCGCCTCCTGGGAACCGACCAGGTCGGTTTTCTAAATAAGTATTTTTCTTTCCTAAGTGTGGAATTATTGACACTTTAAAAAATGGTAAAAAAAATACTTATTTAGAAAACTTATAAAAATTTGGAGGTAGCAGGACCGACCAGGTCGGTTTTCAGGAGGCGCGGGTTCGAGTCCCGCTACGTTCAAATTTTTACACGTTTTCTAAATAAGTATTTTTCTTTCTTAAGTGTGGAATGACACTTTAAAAAATGTAAAAAAAAAATAAGTGGGTTAATTTGTTTTACGACAGATTTATTTATGACTTTCAAAGAAGGGTGTAATTAATGTGTGAGTGTGAATAAGAAAAGCGACCTTCGACTCATTACGTTTTCACCTTACTTATGGGACGTGTAGAGGTAATTTGAGAGTGATAAATATTTAAATAACTTCATGTAATTTGTTGAGTAGTGGACTCTTAATCTTTGAAATGTTACTAAGTAATATTTTTAATAAATATATTAGAAAAAAAAATATGTATATAAAGTTTTGAATTCCAAAAAATAAATAAATAAATACATAAATATATTTATCTATAACTAATATTATGATACATATATAATATTAGCTATAGTTATCTATATACAAGACACACGTCAGCGTTTACAGCCAAGTAAAAAGCTGGAAACGCGCTATGTGTATTTAACACAAACCATTTCAAGCTACTTTATAATTCATAAACCAATTAGTCTACAATTCTACACGCTTGAAACTTAGCGCATTTGTTAACACCCCAGCTTGTTAAATAAAATTTTAATATTTTTTATACGTTATTTTATTATTTGAATTGTCTATTTTTCTCCACCAGCCATCAAACCAAATATTAATATAGTAGTCCAATACAAGCTGAAAGTACACTAACTTACAAATACAATAATAAAGATACGTAACAAATTGCGGTGTAAAATTTATAGCTCGAATTTAATCCCGAATGAAAACAGAACTCGGCACCCATACACATCTCTAATTCTTTTTGTCAGCAAATAGAGAACGACGCATTACTAAACATTTAACTTGGCTCTCACCTCACATTTATGTTTTAAAAAAAAAAAAAAAGTTTTAAATCGGTCACATGGTAAGTGGAACTGCACATTAAAAATTACATCACAAAGTAAAAATGTGCACATTTACTAAATGGAAAAATGTATGTTAGAGAAAAACGAGAAAATTACAATAATAGTTTTTCTTTTGTTACCATTATCAAAGGAGCACATAATAACGGGTTATTATGGTCGTGTGTGATCGCGTGACCGCTTTAAATGTTATTCTGTTAAATTGATATCTTTTCACTTCCCCCATGGAGGGGGACTTATCTTGATTTATTACTGGCTTTAATAAGAAACAAAATTATTAGACGTCTACGCGTTTACGTGAAACAGGCAGTAAATCAAGGATTCATCTAGCTATGTTTATATTTAAAATCACGTTTACTGTTTATGGAATTTAAATAATAATTTTAAAGATCTGACTGTTCGGAGACCATTCGGGAAAAATATTAAATATTTGTCAATTAATCTAGAAAAGATTTATTTTTTTGTCAATTTTTTTACAAAGTATGCGACGTAATGTACCTAGTGTTTGAAGCAAAGTAGAGCGGTATAAGCACTATGTAGTTAAAATTGTTTTAATTTGATAAAAACATTTTAATGTTAATTACATATTTAAATGTGAATGAAATTTTAATGAAAATATTTAAATTTTAATTAAATATTTTTATTGAAAACAGTTTAACGTAAAAATTATATTATAAATTCACTTTCAGTTACTAAGATATGATATCACAACAAATTTACATAATAACATGTCTCATTGGCGAAAGTTAAAAATATATAGGACTGATAGCTTATCAACAACAACTTGCTTATTAAAATTGACCAATTTTTAAAGGTAATAACACCGATATGTCCAAGTTGAGTGTGAAATTACGCGAACGCGGATAAAAGTTTTCTTATAGGGCTGGAGAATTGTTAATATTAATTTATTTAAATAACGAAGAAGCCAGTCGTGGCGCAGGGGCACAAGCGTGTGATTAAAAACGCGACAGGTTGTGGGTTCAATTTCCATTCGAGGAAATTAGTTATTTAATATTTTAATTTCCTCGCTATAGTGTCGAGGCACAGCGTTAAGTTCTGCCACTCAACACGCAATGTTACCCAGTATTCGGCGGAAAACGGGGAGCGGAGTGTCTTAACACCACTGCTGTGTGCGGAATACAGCGTTAAGCTACAAAAAAATCATATTCTTAAAATATTTAGTAAAGTAAATGTAATATTTGATTACCATTTGCCCCGCACTCTACAGCTACTATTTAATAAATATATATGACTTTAATTTTTAATGCGATCGCGTTTAACTTATCAAGAAATATGCAACGTTCGATTTTTATTAATAATATTAATATTAAATACAACCCTGATCCAAGTGCTCGCAGGCCTCGACACACATCGCCTCGTACACCGTGACCTAAGCCTGAATAACGGGATGCACTTGACTTTCAGTGTTTATTATCCAAATTATAATGTTTTTGACATTATTGAGCTTACTTTTAATGGCTTATTTTTATAATATACAATATATATGTGTATGTAATATTATTAAATTAACAACGATATTAGAGACCAGTCGTGGCGCAGCGGCACGAGGTGTGACTGTAAAACCGACTGGTTGTGGGTTCGATTCCCACTGGAGGAGATGAAATATTTAAATTTATATTTCCCTTTCTTCGCTCTGGTGTCGAGGTAAAGCAACGCGGCGTTGAGTAATGTCTCCAGAAATTGGCGGAAAGTGGGGAACGGAGTGTCTTAACACTAGATTCCCTTTGCCTACCCTGCTGTGTGCGGGATACAGAGTGAAGCTGATTTTATTTTTTATCAATGATATTAGTCCTTGTGTGTGACAAACTTAAACGATGTACTATTTGGTTTTTAAAGAATAAAACTCATTTTAATAATTAAAATGTAAAAGTTCCTTTTTCGTCCCATTTTTAAATAAGGATCAAATTTAAATGTTATTGTTAAACAACAAAAAATATTTTATGTATTTTGTAATAGGCTATATTATAAAATTTGCAAAAAATTCTTAGGATTTAAATTCTATACTCTTGAGAAAGAAAACTGAGCGTAGGTTTCTTTATAATCGGCACGTGCCTGGTTTCCGATATGCTGCGTTTAGTACCTATTTAAGCTGTTTCCAACAATGGAAAGTAGTAAATAAAAATTCACTTGTATAAAGAAATATGAATTTTATATTTCCTAAATTGAAATAGTTTTTTTTTGTATTTTATTTGTAATGAAACGATTTAATAAAATTTTTGTATACCCGTGACCATAGACATATCTACTGTTCGAAAAAGACACACAAAAGTTGAAAGATACGACAGTATTCGAACATCGGCTTTCCAAAAATATAAAATATATTTTTTAGTTTTACGCTGTATCAGTCACGTTTATAGTCGCACGTTTGTGCCCATGCCACGACTGACCTCTAATGCTAAATAAAAATGTAAAATAATAGCATATTTTTGTTACTTTCTCAATAGATTTTGTAATTCAGCTTATTAATTAGTAGTCTTCTATTCCAAGCATATTTCCTTACATGCGAACTAAAAACGCCTAGCAATTAAAACTAATTGACTTTTGTCGAGAACTAAATTGGCCGGTGTCCGCAAATGTTAGCCAAGTTTCAGATTTAAATGTCTACATGAATCTGACATTGCCGGATGGTTTGGTCAATATAACAATTGAATTTGTCCCGTTCAGTACCTACTAGTTAGTACGTAATTGTGCCTTAGTTAAGCTAATGTGGCGTGTCCCGTTTCCCCACAGGTCGGCTAACCGGTGTTCTAAGGATTTTTAGCTTTACACGCTGTATCCCGCACACAGCAGGGTAGGCAGAGGGAACGTAGAGTTAAACACTCCCCACGTTCCCCACTTTCCTTCATGTTCTGGAGGCATTGCGTATTGAGTGGCGGAACTTAAAATTAAAATCGTTTGCAGACCATATTTAGGCTTCTGCAGACCACTGGTGGTCCGCGGCCCACTGGTTGAGAACCAGTGATTTACCTGATCGAATCGAATCCAATCAGCGATTGTATTAGGTTGATAATGATGCATGTGGTAAAATGTTGAACTTACTATCTTACGTTTATCATATTCAATACTAAAAGCCAAGGCCGTCATGAGTTCGTTATCACTCGGAGGAATGAATTATTATTTATGAATGTTTTCATTTCTTCGCTCTGGTAGTAAAGTAAAGAGTTCCGCCATTTAACACGCAATGCCTCGAAACTTTGGCGGAATTTGGGAAACGGAGTGTCTTAACACTAGGTTCCATCTGCCTACCCTGGTACATGCCACAGTGTTGTTGATCGCTATTGAAAATATCTTAATAAAATTTAGTTCACTCAAGTATATCCGTTTTTGGGTGTAAATAAGTCCTTTTAAGAAAGCTGAGATCTGATCTTATCTCGTTAAGTAACTTTGTGGCCACACTATTGTCATGTCGCAACGTCAGCTGTCAGACGCACACGAGAGACAGGCAAAGTGCGATCCTAACTATAGATATTGATGTCAGCCATTACAATATTTAGTTGACATATAGAAAAATGTCGTTGTATTAAATTAAACATTACGTAATTACTTTTTCTAGAATAAACTATAGAGAAAATATTTTTAAAATACGTAATTATTTTTTCAAGAATAAACTATAGACAAAATATTTTAAAAATATAAATGTTTGTTACACTATGATTATTTGCTATCTACTTTGTTTACTGAATTTTATATTTATTGCTCCATCTTTTAACAAGAGGCCAATCGTGGCGTAGGGACACAAAATGTGATTGTAAAACCGAGTGGTTGTGGGTTCGATCCCCGCTGGTGGATGAGATGAAATATTTACTTAAATTTATATTTCCATTTCTTCGCTCTGGTGTCGAGGACAAGCGCGGCGTTGAGTTCTGCCACTCAACACGCAATGCCTCCAGAATTCTGCAAAAAGTGGGGAACGGAGTGTCTTAACACTAGGTTCCTCTGCCTACCCTGCAGTGTGCGGGATACAGCGTGATCCTAACAATTCCTATATATTTAAAAAAAAAACACATTACACAGCACAAAAATTTACAGATTAAAAAATAAATATCACCTTTGTTATTTATCTGTGAAGGGCGTTCACCGATGAGGAAAACATATGGTCGTATTTACATTTAGCGTTACAGGCTATATTGTTAACATCTTGACTCAAAAGCGGTCGAGTCAAGCCCGAGTCGCCCGAGTGCCGGTGACCTATGAGATCTGTAGACAAGCCTTTTAAGGGCCGACGCCGACCCTTGTGTCGCAACAAAATGAACTAAATACTACAGTATAAGTATCACCTCGTCCTCCATTAGGCATTGTGAGGATGAAACCCTTTATTAGAACTCCAGTCATGCGTTGTATGGGTACTTTAAATTAGAATAGTATTTTAAAATGTAATTTTCGATCAATCCTAAGCTATCCAAGGCGTGTGAAGAATGGTTTATTTGGATATAGCTTTTGTTTTTATTAAAATGTATTTTTTTATATTTTCATAAATTGATTGAATTCGTAAAGAAAGTATATTACATTTAACTAATCTACAGTTGTATCTCTATTTTTTGTATTTTTACCAAGAATATAATTGCTTGTTGGGTGATGGAACGCAACGACGATTTTTTTATCAGTTTCACGCTGTATCCCGCACACAGCAGGGTAGGCAGAAGGAACCTAGTGTTAAGACACTTTGTTTTCTGCCGCATTCTGGAGGCATTGCATTTTGAGTGGCGGAACTCAACGCCGCGCTTTGCCTCAATGTCTTACGCTTTGTGTCTTACGTATTAGTACATTTTTTTTATTTCAATTATTTAGCTATTTGTATGTTTGACAGAAATCGATCTCCGTCGTAAAATATAAACGAAATGCGCCGTTTTAAAAATCAAATAAACACAAATTTACATTTTATTGTTTTGTAACATAATTATTACCAAGATTTTAAAATGCTTTCCTCAAACAAAATTATTTCTTTACGCTTATAAACTGCCACATTACGAATCTTATAATATTCTTAACTTTCAAAGATTTTTGTATCTTTAGTATGAATACATTATACCTCGAAACCACTTGAATGATATAAATGAAATTTTATGCATCCATACAACCGTTGTTTAGTGAGGAACATACACAAAAAAAATATAAAAGAAAGGACCACAATTACTGCCACATTCAAAACTGAATACAAAAGAAACTTATAAGAAATATTAACTTTAAATTTTAGTTGATTTTTTAATGGAAGTATAACGTAACGTATAACATACTTACCAAGTATGTGCTGAAGAAGTATATAATTTATGAGTTTAATTATATTTAACGTATTGCCTTTTAAGTAAGAACTGACCTAGTTCTAATTTAATGAACAGTCTCGTTAAAGTTTCTTAAATTCTTATTTTCCAGTCGTAAATTAAAATTTTATGTAATTTTTTTAAATTATATTTTAAATAACACATATGCAAGGACGGTCGCGGCGTAGTGACGAGTCGTGGATTCGATACCTACTCGAGAAAATGAAATATTTAATATTTTATTTCTCTCTCTCTTTCTCTCTCTCTCTGCCTGCCCTGTTATGTGCGGGGTACAGCGTAAAGCAAAAATAAATGCGCTGTCATTACCTGCTAATTAACATAAGAATAAAACGATACATTTTAGAAAACATTAAAGTGTACTCTCCATAATTTTTTTTACTCTTAACGAACAAAAAAACAAACTTGCAGAAATCTTACATAAATTCCATCAGTTAATATGCTAATATCAGTTATATCTTCAAATTAACTTCAATTGTGTTTATTCGAGGGTCATTTAGGTGATAAGCTCATTCCGTAGGCTTCGCGCAGGTACGGCCGGTGCCCATATGGCACGCACGTCCCCCTCTCCGATTCTGTATTCGGTGCGCGTACGGTGCACGTCAAACGATTTTATACCGAATTACTTTCCATTTTAGAGTTCGCGAATCGAAACCAAAAACAATGTAATGAGAATTATTTATGTTAATTATATATTATGTGCTGTTATGTTATAAAATTGAAATTAAAATTAAATTAAAAATCAGCTTCACGCTGTATTCCGCATACAGCAGGGTAGGCAGAGTAGGCAGACGGAACGGGAAAGGGGATTTTACAGTCACATTTTGTGCCGCTGCGCCACGACCGGCCTCAACCGGCTGTAATGTTATTATTTAATATATATAGAAGAATATTGTACATATTGAGGCCATCGCAAGTGTGTGGCTGTATAGGTTGTGTTGTGGTTGTAGGTTCGATTGCATTTAAGGAAATTAAATATTTAATATTTTAAATTTTTTGTTCTGATGTCGAGCTAAAGGCGAATTGCAGCGTTGAGCTTTGCTCTCAACTCTATATATATTTATTTACTGTTATGTTTTGATTTGAAATATAAAGGAATTTCATTCATTAATTACAACGTGATATAATTGTGATAATAAGTAATTATAAATCGATGTCACGTTCCGATTCCCGCATTAATGCGGAACTTTGTCAGTTTAATAACATCAGTTTCCTGAAATCTTATAAATAAATAGAATAGAATAAAGAAATAGACACTTAGTACCTAAGGTATAATACCTTAGCTTCACGCTGTATCCCGCACATAGCAGGGGAATTAGAGGGAACCTTTCTGTCAAATTTTCAAGGCATTGAGGTTTGAGAGGCGGAACTCAACGCTGGGTTAAATGTCTTGATTTTTACAATCGGACGAATTAATTGTTATCGCCGAACCTACTATATCTAAATTTAACAATTACTCTTACAAGAATAACTTAAAGAAACAACGAAGATATGATTTCTTTCCAATTATAAAAAGAGTTCAATAACAGACATCTAACTAAATATATTTCTTAGAAATTTAATATTTTGTTTTCAAAGAAATACGAACATAAAATAAGACATTGAACGTGATTAAACTGTAATTTCTTCAGCCGTTTTGAACGAAGCGTGAAATAATTGCATATTATATCACATACTCAAATACGTGACACAATGCTATTATAATTAATGAACTGTATTGAAATTTTAATTTTTTATTACTAAATTTATTAGTTATTGTCGTAAATAGAGAATATATTAAGTTTTTAAATACTTAATATGTTAAAACATAAATATTAATATTACAATTATCTATTTTTTTCAGTTGGAAAACGTCCAATGCTGCTTAGACTTCTTACACGCCCAAAAAGTCCAAGGATTGGAACAGGTGACCGCCGTTGATATTCGAGACGCGAAATTAAAAGCCGTTTTGGCCTTATTTTTCGCGTTAAGCAGACACAAGCAAGCTTCAAAGCAAAGAGTGCCATCTAGCGGTAATGCTGCGAACGCAGGCAAGAGTTCCAGTGAGGATGTCTCTTTAAGTTCCGTCCAACGAATAACAGGTGGCAGCAGTTGCGATGAAATATTAACGGCGTGTGGCAATAGCGTCGAGATGACGACGTTAACAGCTAACAGGTATGTTGAAATTATATTTCTTGACTATGTTTTTATCTTAGTTTTGCATATAAAATAAAACAGAAATAGATTTTATTTCGAACTATTTAACACTTTTCAACGCCATCTCAATCAATACATTACTTCGTTCGTCAAAAAGTTCATTTCGTGCCATGTAGATGGCGCTGTATCCTTTTAAATTAATATAATTTTGATAACATGTATTCTATACAGTATACGCTATCTTCATCATTATTATTATTTTTCCCTAATTGCTTGGTGATTTTAATATTTAATAAGTTAAAAAAAGCTATTTAATCTCAAATCAAAATTATGTTTGTGCTTTGTAGTGTCCAACTGAAACATATTTTTACGATCAAATAAATATAACATTTATTTAGAGGGAAAAATAAATGAAACTTTATGAATATAGTTTCTTACACTTAAGCTTTAAATAAATAAGACGTACATTTTTCGAAAAATTGCCAAATGCTGTTTTTAATGTCATTGTTCTTTTATCATCGATGGTTGAAGAATACTACAACAAAAGTAAGTTTGCCGATTAGGTGTATCGTAAGCCATGGGCCAAAAAAACAAATTATTTCGACTTACAATGATATATTTTATACAATACAGCTGTTAAAATTTTAATTACGAACTAAAATATAAATTGGATTCTTAATAAAACCGAAACCGAATTCGAACTTTCGGTCGGACAGTGCTATATTAAATCTATATTTAACATAAGGCACAAAAATAGGACTTTAATGTTGTTAATATAAATTATCTATACACGATTGGTGCTCACGGTGATTTCTCAACGAGGCATAACTCGTTGCGTTCGTGTAATTAGTTAAGCAAGGGTTGACAACTAATTTATAAGCGGCAGTGTTCAAAATAGATTTGTTATAACTATTATTTATAGCCCATAGGTTTTGAATGATAATAATTTATGTATATTATATAGAAAAATATTACACATTTTGAAAATGTTACTTAAGATTACGTATTAACTACATAGTTTACTTTCCTCTATCCATTCACAAATATTTTTTGTTTAAACTTAAAAGTCTATAGTCTATTTTTTATAGTTTTGTGCCGTTGTGATTAATATTGTAAAAATATAAACAAAAATCTTTATATCTATTAAAAAGTAGATACGACTTTAAAGTTAAATTTATAAAATGATAGGCTAGAAAGTGCAAAGCATATACCTATACTTTTTATAAAAGTTCATATATTTTTAATGCTAACATTAGCCCATAAAAGGACAACCCTAAAAAAGTACGATAAATCCCGATCTATAAATACTCATGCTCTCTAAGCTTATTTCGCTCGGAACACGGTTAAAATAAAAATAAAGCTACGTTATATCTGTCATAAACTATCTACATCAAACCATTTCTTTTATTATTTTATATGTAAACTATATACAAATAAAAATCTGCAGGTAATAATATATTTTAGACATACATATGTTTTATGAGTAAGCATATATTTACTTTAAATAATAAGTTAATTTAATTCACTTTTAAATTTTGCAGGATACGAAAAATAAAAAACAATATAAATAGCTCTGTCCTCCAAATTACATAAAAAAAGGACAAACTTGGAAACTTAAGCATTAAAAATATAAAATTTATAAGTAAAATAACCACGGATTGCTTTTAGTTTTAATTGGCTACATTTTACATATTATTTTGTCCTATAAAAATTAAATGATATGGCCACATTAGCTTATAACTTGTAAACTCCACTTCGACGTTCAGAACGACATTCTATTTTGGTCTAGCGCCCTCTATTGGCGAGTTGCCGAGCTATTGCTGCCGTGGGTTTACTCACGATCTATGTTTGTAAACAAAGAGGTCTAAAGTGCAATAAGAAACGTATCGTGCTTAACTATATGCCTTATTCTATAATGATTTAAGGTGTATATTTATTATGTAGTTATTATAATATTTTAGCGAATGGAAGCCTGTCACAACAGTTGAGTTAACGCATCTCTTCACGTAAGCTTTTTATCGGAATTGCTTAACCCATTTCAAGAAAATGAGAAGTTCTCATAAATTATGTTAAATAAAAAATATAAACTGGTTAGGTGCCTTTCGACTGTTCGCCGTAACTAGAGATTTTAGTATAGCATTAGTAAAGGAATCAAGTTAAGTCGTTTATAACATTGTGATACTATGGAAATGACTTCACATCGTTTGTTTAACTTTATACTTAATAGCATCACAATAACCCTATAAATATTAATATAAAAAATGATTAAATTTTACATAATATAATTTAACTTTCCACGAGCTATAACAACTTTTATTAATTTTAATTTAAACTACTATATATACTACTATATATTGGATTGATTTTTGTTATGTGTTGTATATTACTGGGTACTTCTTGAACATAATTAAATTAGTATCGAGGCCATCGTGGCACATTGGAACAAATGTGTTAATATAAACATTTATATAGACGGTTGTGGGTTCGATTTATTATTTGTTAATATTTTAGTTCTGCATTCTGGTATCTAGCCAAAGCTCGGCTTCGAGTACTGACAATCAAACTGTCTCTCAAATTTACTCAAATGCCTAAAAAAAATCTGCAGAAACTGGGAAACGGAGTGTCTCAGCAATAGCTTCCTCTACCTACCCTGCTATATGCAGGATTCACTGTAAATCTAAAAAAAAATATTATATTTGGAACAAAATGATATGCAGTTGCTTACACCATCGAGCCCCTATGCCCGGTCATTGCTTTCGATTACGAACAGACAGACGGATGTCATGCCCGCCCAAACCTCACGACAAAAGGCCTAACAAGCTATTGTTTGTCATTTTCTTCGCTTCAATGAATGGTTGTCTCACGATTATACTTAAAAGAAATATAAACAACTTTGGATGTGTTTAAAATTGAAAACAAAAAATAATTTTATATTCATATTGCTGTTTACTTAAGAACAGGAGTAAAATATCCTTCCTTGATCAAGAAAAGGTTGGGAACCTCTGCTCCAAGCAAATAACCAAAAAACAGTACAAAAAAGTAAAAAATAATAATCTTTTACAATGTTTCTCCATAAAGAAGGGTCCCGTGTTTTGTATGTTTGTTCTCTACTAAGATAACATTATTTAGGTTTTTACCCAAACATGTTTTGATCGTTAAAGTGGTTTATTTTGGGCATAAATTACACTCACGTTCTTTTAATTTGGCAAATACTCGTAAATATATTTAATTATTCTTATAATAGGCGCTTAAAACTTTATAAAGATATTTATAAGTATTTATTGTTTCAATTAAATAATTAAATAAATCAGCTTCACGCTATATCCCGCAAGCAGAGTAGGCAGAGGGAGCCTAGTGTTAAGACACTCCGCTCCCCACTTTCCGTTGAATTGTGGAGGCATTGCGTGTTTACTGGTAGAACTTAACGCGGCATTTTGTCTCTACACCACAGCGAAGCAATGAAAATATTACATTTTTCATTTCTTTGAGTGAGAATCGAACCCACAACCTGTCACGTTTAAAGTTACACAGTTTAAAGTTAATTCTTCGATATTATTTCATATATTAAATCAATATCACAGTATAATTGGAGACAGCGCTTTAAAAAAAATCATAATTAAAATTTGTCCATATTTAGTCTTCATACGCTCAAAACTCCTCTTTCCTTTGCAGCAATTTAAAAATTCCCGCAACGAGTTTCGTACTTAAAACAGGTTGACTAAGTATTATCAAGGAACTTGGTGTTTATGCTTTTTAAATTTCCACACGAAATTAAAAGCATTCTTCGATGTCTGGACCAGTTTCGATTTAGAATTCATTGGTTTCTTATAGGTGAACAGCCGTCTATACAATGGGTTCGCTTCCCTTAAAAGGGTATGCCGTGTATGGAAGTCGCGTCGACTGGGCCTGGCTTACCATAGCTGTAGTATGTGAACTTTTAAGTGGTCTCATAATTAAATGACATGTTGCATATATCGCTCAAATGCATCTCGTGGTGAGAAGTGAAGTGGAAATATGGAAGCGGTTCAGATCTTTGTAATATCTAGATAGAATAATCTTTATATTAAAATTTCTATAATTATAGAATAATTTTAAATTAAAGAATTTTGTGTTTGGTTTGTTTTGTCGTGGCCCAATGGCATATACGTGTGTGTGACTGTAAACGCGACAGGTTGTGGGTTCGATTTGCAATTGAAGAAATGAAATATTTAATATATTTATTCGTCGTTCTGGTGTCGAGGCAAAGCGCTGCGTTAAGTTCCGCCACTCAATATCCAATACCTCTACAATTCAGCGGAAATTGGGAAGCGGAGTGTCTTAACACTAGGCTCCCTCCCCCTACATGCGGGATAAAGCTGCAGCACCACAAAATCTAGACTACACTATTAATAAAACCAATAAATTTCAATAGAAATACGAAAGAAGAATACTGTATTTACTTTGTTTTGAAACATAGGTATTAAAAGTAAAAATCTTTAAGACATTATCAGCGGGCGGCTCTCTCAAGGGACTCATTGTGTGCGTTAAAATGTAAATTTTTATTTTAGCGTCCTGCATAATACTTTATCTTGATTATATTGACGCGTTCGCCGTTATTAAAAATGCGGTCGGCTAACGGTACTATCGAGTTTGGAACATCCCTTATTGTTATATGCTTGGTTATGTCCAAGTTGGTAATATTTTTTTTATTATTATAATTACTTCTCGGATCTTTTTCTTTAAATATAACTTATAAAAAAATGATATAAAAGTTGAGGCCAGTCGTGGCATTAGGCCCAAGTGTGTGGATGTAAACGCGACTGGTTGTGGGTTGGATTCTCACTTGATGAACTGATATAATTATTTAAATTTATATTTTCATTTCTCTGCTCTAGTTTCGAGGCAAAGCGCGGCGTTGAGTTTCGCTACTTAACACAATGCCTCCAGAATTTTATAGAAAATGAGGAACGGAGTAGCTTAACACTAGGTTCCCTTTGCCTACCGCGTTGTGTGTAGGATACGGTGTAAAACTAAAAAAATATATATTTTTAATCTCATAGCTTGTAAGAAACTGTGTTTCCTCTCGCGTTAACCTGAGATAAGCTTCAAGTTACGTAGGGTGTTTTGAAAAACCAATTATCAAGTAGGGTCGAGATTAGACTCGTTGAGAGCAGCTGATTTGTAAAGGAGCTAATGGGGTGTTAACGTCGTTCGTCGGTGCTTTCTAACGGAAGATCGATTTCGTTATATGTATATTTATTTTTATATTTGTTTTGGGATATGTTTGTTGCGAACTCGTGGGTTCGTGACAGTTGTGTAAATAATTTTAGGCAATAAATAAAAATATGTTAATAAATACAGCAAAGTTTTGAAATCTGCAGTCTATTATAAAATTAATTCTTTGATAAGGATAATTTATAGTCGAGATTACCTACCTACCGAATTTTAATACCGAGGCCTTCGTGAAGCAGCGGCACAAACGTGTGACTGTAACGCTACAGTTGTAGGTTCGATCTCTACTGGTAAGAATCAATTATTCCACTCAATATGCCTCGAAAATTCGACAGAAAGTGAAGAACGGAGTGTCTTAACACTAGGTTCCTTCTGTCTACAAATTCAGCGTGAAGCTAACTTTTAATGACACCTTTGGTAATTCTGATTAATTTAAACGTTACTTAGATTTGACTTATGAGGAAGGTTAGTATACCATCATAAAAGGCAGAGAGAGAGATAGTAAGACGAAAAAATATAAAGAATAGAAAGAAAATGTCTGTATAAATTAGTAAAATGAAATATGAAGTTAAAAGTAAATATTTGCTCTTGGCCCGTACGTCCACATATGTTTGAGCTCCATGGTGACCGCTTCACATCGATGTATTCAGTCAATAAACTAGATATATATACAGAGTTAGAGCGCCCGTATTATGCAAACAGTTTGATATTATGCCAATAGTTCACTAGTTCAGTGGAAAGCCCTATCCATTTGCGTTTGAAGTACATTTCCATTGTAATATACTTACGAATGATTTCATGAGGTTTAGAGAACAAATCGTCAATCCTGAATTGGTTTTTCTGATAAATCTTCTTTAAATCAAAATCAAATTAAATCAGCTTCACGCTGTATCCCGCATACAGCAGGGTACACAGAGGGAACCTAGTGTTAAGACACTCCGTTCTCCACTTTCTGCCGAATTCTGGAGACATTGCGTATTGAGTGGCAGAACTCAACGCCGCGCTGAAGAAATGGAAATATAAATTTAAGTAAATATTTCATCTCCTCGAGTGGGAACCGAACAGTTTTACAGTCACACCTCGTGCCGTTGCGCCACGACGGGCCTCAAATAAATAAAAATAAATCTTGCCTATTGAAAATTAAATATATTTTTTGTTCGTTTATTTCTTTGTTTATTATGTGGATTTAGTTATTTATTTATAGTAAAATAACTTAGAAAATGTATTTATTAATTCTGAAATAGCAATCGTTGCTTAATTGCATTTATTTTATGTAAAATATTATCTTGAATGGTATAGAACATGTAGTATAGCAAGATAGATATGGACAGCCCGCTCCTTTCACTCGCTAATCCCTTGAGCTATGTCGACATAATTTATTATTATATAAATAGAATTATTAAAGAAATTGAATTCTTTTGAGCCCAGTCGTGGCGCTCGGGCACCAGCGCGTGACTGTAAACACCACAGGTTGTGGGTTCGATTCCCATTCGAGGTCGCTTCGCTCTGGTGTCTAAACGCTTGTCAAAACGCTTTTACTTTTGACGACTGTTAAAAATTTTGTTCATTGTTAATAAAAATGAAGTCGCCTGTACTTCGCCACTAACGATATTCACTGTTTTGTATAGGGCGTACCCATTTAGATCTGTGTGCATTTCTTTCGCTTTGCGGTAGGTCTTTCTTTGTAAGCTTCCGCGTTACATAAAGGAGCTTTATTATGACAATATTTTTCATGGACCTTGTATTTGTTTATGGGTGTACCTACTTCTGTTCTTAAGCAGGATATTTACAAAGTGATACTGGTATCAAAGCAATCATTTATATATATTTTACGTTGCTATGTTCAAATTTAATACGTTTTCTTAAAAAAATAGGTTATAGGTTGAGGTCAGTCGTGGCTGTGTGACGCCCGCACACAGCAGGGTTGGCAGAGGGAACCTAGTGTTAAGACACTCCGTTCCCCACTTTCTGCTGAATTCTGGAGGCATTGCTTGTTCAGTGGCAGAACTCAACGCCACGCTTAACCTCGACACCAGAGCGAAGAAATGGAAATATAAATTTAAGTAAATATTTATCTCCTCGAGTGGGGATCGAATCCTCAACCAGTCGGTTTTACAGTCACACTTCGTGCCGCTGCGCCACGCAGGCCTCTAAAATTAATTTATTTTAATGAAAATATAATATATTTATTATGTCAATGATTCTTCTTAAAAAAATTCAATTGCAGCGTTAGAAATTCGTTTACGATCTCTTCGGCATCGGCCCCACAAACCCTCACTTATTATTCTCCCTTTATGTCCTCATAAATAACTGGTTATGGGTTCAATGCCTCGTTTGGATCTACTGTAATTGTGTTTGTTCATTATTTAAAAAAATGCTATTAATCTGTTCTCTTAAAAAATTTAAACTTGCAACCAAAAATTACTGATAGATTGTTTTTAAGTACCAATACCTAATTAATATCTTAAATCTTCAAAAAACTCCGTCTTGGTCATCTAGTGTTTTTGATACGTTACATTTTAAGTTGAGGCCGTTATAGCGCAGTGGTACAAACGTGTGGCTGTAATCACGACGGGTATGGGTTCGATTCCCACTCATCATCACCATCAATGATTATTTTCATTATTTAGCTTTGGTACAAGAAAAACCGCTACTATATGTCTAGTCTGTCTTATTATTGGTTGGTTATAATTAAAAAAATAAAACACGTTTTTTATTTTGGATGAAACTTAGGAAAATGGGGAACGGAGTGTTCTAACACTAGGTTCCCTCTGCCTATTCTGTATATAGCGTGACGCTTAAAAATGTATAATTCTGATTAAAAGATAAGCTTTTAAGAGGTTCTGCTTATAAAGTAGGTCCTATGTACGCTACATAGAAACAAAATACTTAGTAATAGCAAAAATATTTCAATTCAAAATTCGATATATAAAAGGAAATCGCATACAATTTATGCGATTTCCTTTTAAAAACAGCATATTTTCGTATGAGAAAAATAAATCATAAATTAACATGATTCAGCTATTGAATGTCTTTACATATGTACCTACCTACGTATCGGAAGATCATCTATATTTATAGTCTTCCGTTAGGCAAATCAATAAATCTTACTACCCCAATAGAAATTTAAAAACTAAAGAGAGAAAGGGAGAGAGAGAAAGAGAGAGAGACTCATTGCAGTAATGTTATAAAGAAAACAGATTTAAAAAACACGTTAAAACGTAGTGTCTTTTTATTTTTATCTCCCTATTCCTAGCAAGAAAGAGAGCATACGCTCATGATAATGATATGTATTGAATCTGAACCCATGTGCAATTTTTACGCGGCTCCGAAAGAGAGATCCAGTGGGCAGAATGTCTTAACAGGTTCCCTCTGCCTATCCTGCTGCATGTGATATCTAGGTATAGGTATAGGTATAGGTATAGGTATAGATATAGGTATAGGTATTTAAAAAGACCACAGGAGTAAATGAACCATACTATGTAACGTATCGACGTTGATAGGCGATACGTGAAGAATCATGACATTTTAAATGAAGCATATTCAGAGGAGCATCTCGTTGCTCGTATTTCTTCCACACATCGATACTCAAACGAAACGCACATTGGAAAGTTTTCATAATAAATCACCGGTTACTTTTAGATTTACCACGAATTGGTTAATCTTGCTTAACAAGCGTATAAGGAATTGGTCGATGCTTAACAGTTTCGGTTCGTTTCCGGGTTTACTATCTCGTTGTATAAATATTTGTACCGATTCACTCACTGAGGCTGGTGGTGGCGCTGGAGTACAAGCGTGACTGTAAAGGCGATAGGTTGTGGGTTCGATTCGCACTCGAATGAAATATTTAATATTTCCATTTCTTCGTTTTGGTCGAGGCAAAGGGCGGCGTTGAGTTCCTCCACTCAACACGCTATGCCTTCAGAATTCGGAGGAAAGTGGGGAACGGAGTGTCTTAACACTAGGCTCCCTCTGCCTACCCTGCTGCGTGCTGAATACAGCGTCAAGCTGTATATTTAAATATTTGAAGCGATTAGCCAATTGAATTTATAAGAAGTAAATGTGTATTAGGATACTTTTTTAAAAATCGACATTCTATATTTTTTTAAATGTGAGTGATATAACTTAAACTACTAATTTTCATCCTTTTTAAATAACTTGTAATATTTATTAGGAGTTTTCCCTTAGTTTTGTAAAATATATTTTTGCGTTGTGGAGCAAAAATACTAACATAAAGCAACTATTTCAAACTATTATTATATCATTAAAAAGCAAAAAAAACACACAACTGATGTTATTTTTAATATTAAATGTTTCATTAATAATATAATAGAAATAATACAAAAAAATAAGTTTTTAAAAGTCCTTAGACGAACAAAAGGCTACCGATGCTTAAACTCAAGCCTATTAATTAAAAAAAAAACGGAGCACACGGTACCCACTATAACGTAGATGACACACTATAACTTGGCATAGCTAGACCAAGAACAAGCACTTTAGATCTGCAATTCCCATCCGCACTGCAGCAGATACTAGCCTCTAACTAACTTCCTTTGTTTAAATCTAGCTTTTGTTTTTAGTTAGCAACGTATCTAATAAGCCTTTTTAATGAATACTATAGGAAGAGGAATAGGCAAGAGGCGTAATTTGCTAATATTCTAGTGTATTCTGAATATGGACGTCTAAAAATATTATATGAGAATACTTTATAGGACTAGCAGTAGTATTCATAAAGGCAAAGAGGATTGCTATATATGGCTGTTATTATTATGTTAATGATATTTTTTAAAGAAATTTATGTGTTTTAGCAATATTTCGGATTCTATAGTTTATTATTATTATTTATTCAGCTTCACGCTGTATCCCGCACACTGCAGGGTAGGCATTGCGTGTTGAGTGGCAGAACTCAACGCCGCGCTTAGCCTCGACACCAGAGCGAAGAAATGGAAATATAAATTTAAATAAATATTTCATCTCCTCGAGTGGGGATCGAACCCACAACTAGTCGGTTTTACAGTCACACTTCGTGCCGCTGCGCGACGACTGGCCTCAATCAAACTCTATAGTTTATGTTTGTTAGTTAACAATAACATAAATATGAGAAAATTTTTTTTACTGAATGATATAATTATAAATTAATACGAACAATGTTAGTTTTAATTACTCATTTCAATTGAAAACTCCTGTTATCGAAGCAAAAGTATTGAAAGAAACAGGAATTAAAACAAAATAAACATTAAAAAATATATTTGATTCTTCCTTTTAACGCACAGTCTTCACTATAAATGTAAATTTATTTATAATATGTATAAGTGTATAAGAGGCTCACTTTAAGGAAACTTTTTTGAATGTCAAATAACTAGTATACATACTAGTTATTCCGCACTTAGCAAGATAGGTAGAGGGAACCTGGGAATATAGTGTTAACATATTTTCCGCCGAATTCTAAAAGCATTGCGTATTGATTGGCGGAACTCAACGCCGCCAATTTAATATACAAATGTGATACATTTATTGCATTAAATTTGAAAAAAAAAATGTATATTTAAATATAGAATTTGATCGTACTATCTATCATAAACAGTTCGCCCAAAATAATAGCAGTCATTATCAATAATATGAATAGTGGCGCAAGGATGGGGCACGCACCACCCTCTTATACAATACACAATTATATTTCCATGCGAGATAGAACCAGTCATATTTGATGTAAATTATTAAATTAACAGCATAATATCAATAATTTTATAATCTATATTAATATATTTGCTCTATACCTACTTATAATATAATAAATAATCGCTGCCTGTACATGGAAGGTATTTGAGAAAAATTTGTTTTGTCGGTTTGTCTGTTGTCTCAGAAGCGGCTTAACGTTTAGTGTTTTATTTCGATCGATTTATAAATAAAATTAAAATAACTATAATTTAATTATGTAAAAAAAAAATACACGCCAGTTAAAGGCATCTCCCATATGATGGAAAAGAAGATCCTTTATATCAGCAGGAGGTTGTTTACTTAAGCCCTCAGTGTAAATTATTTCACCGAGACCTGGTAGAGGGACTGATTTAACGAGATAAGCCGCGAACCCTTCTAAAGGTAGTGCATAATGTCATCCTACTAATGCAAGGGCTTCCCGGCACAGATGCCACCAGTTTTTGTTATACAGGATGCTAGAAACTGCTCTTTTGTCGTTTACAACTCTATTTGCAACAAAATTAATAACCGGCTAATGCATGAAAATATATATTTAACCTCTTTTAAAAAATAATAATAATTTACAATTCAAATATTATTCAGTAACAATTAAAAACCTCGTTTCATAACGAAGCATAAATTCGTTCGTGCCAAAAAATCTACGCCAACATCAATTGTGTAATTACAAAAAAAAATAAAAAATATATATATATTTTTCCTTTCTCCTGAGAAATTCGTTTGAAATCTACAAGTGCTTCCTGCTTCTTTTCAATACATCGATTAGTACTTAAACTCTCATTTGTTTAAATAATGGCCGCGCGCATTTCAATTGACGTTGAAAGGTTCCCGCGTCCACATCTTTTGTTTACACCCTGTGCACACTCGAATATGGCATTAGCATTCTGCATCCCGGGCGATCACTCGGAAGGGGAAGGCCCTTTCTGTCGTACTCCCGTCTTTCATACAGACGCGATGCTCGTGCGCGCACGCGGTGTGGCTGTGCGCTGAGCGCGCTCCGTACGACTTCCCCGCGATACTTCCCGGTGCATGTGACAAATTGTGTTCCTTTTTGTGTATAGTGCGAAGCCCTATTTATATAAGTGAAACGTGCCTAGTCCTCGAGTTTAAGTGGTCGCAATGAGAGATGGTTTGATGTTTATTTTAATACGAGTTCAAGTTCCAGTGCTGAGTTCGGTCATTTTGTTTACGTTGTTAGTGATTCACGTCAGGTTTTCTTGTTAAGTTTGACGTTAATCTCAACAAATTTTAATTTGTTTTAATTTCAAATTGACTTTATGTACATAGTAGGTATATTATTGAAAATAAAAAAAGTTGCTTTAAAAATTGTTTAGGTTTAAAAATAGTTGTTTTTCGCGATTTTTATAAAAATAATGACGACAGTTCTTACTCAAATTAAATGTAAATATTACATATTTCTTGTTAATATTACATATTTCTAAAATCCTCTCTTTCCGAACTTGTGCATTTAAAAAAAAATCATTTAAAATATCGTACTAGTCGATGTACAAGTGATAAATAGTATAAAAATAAAATAAAACTACTGCTTGGAGGCTTTAATAAGATTTATTGGTTTATTTGCTGCACAGTGAATAAGGACCAAAACATGTTTTGCAATATATAAAACCGTAGGTGTAAGAAACTCGTAGGTGTATACTGTACAGTATGAAACCTCACGATTTACTGATTACATCCAATGAGGCTTTACAATTGGCTCTGTTGAATGAAATAATTAATTAGAACCTTATTTATAACAACAGCCCTGTGTTTCCCTTGTCGGATAGTAACTAAAGTTATTTATATTGTATGCATAAATAAGGACTTGTTATCTTTGGGTAGCGGAAATTTGTAAAAATCTACCTACAGAGATGCTAACAACATAAATAAGTTGTATCAAGCGTGTAAAAAATTCGACGTAGCTTATACAAGCTACGGCTTAGTGGTAAGAGCGCCTGGTCGATTTCCAGGAGGCGCGGGTTCGAGTCCTGCTACGTTCAAATTTTTATACGTTTTCTAAATAAGCATGTTAGAATATTTAAAGCACATCACGTGTGCCTATATAATATTATTTCTCAATAATTTTTAATATAAAATTTTATATAAACTTTACAATGTTTTGTTTCTCCCTAGGTAATACCGTATGTATTGCAAAATATTTTTTCTACAGTAGATACTGACAAAATTTTCTTATTAATATAGTGGATTATTAATTTAACATTTAAATATTAATGCACATTAAAATTGATTATGATTATTTTAATATTCCAATAGTATTTTTTCCATTATTATCAAGTTTAAGTTATAAACATATATACAAGAAAGTATAAGAAAAATATCTCAAAGCTAAAAAAATCTTCGACTTATCAGCGCCTAGCCATTTTATACGATATATGAAATTAAAAATTTAGCTTATTCACAAAGTTGCTCTAAAGTACAGACCACCTGTGGCACCGTTACATTTGCTGTCGAATTAAATGTCTGCGATTAGGAAATATTGCACGTGTAATTTACTTTAGTCGTTTGATATTTAATATATTATGCATATTTGTATACAGCATTACTTGAATATCGACTTCATATTAGGTTATGA
The DNA here is from genome assembly GCA_013421005.1 of Heliconius erato x Heliconius himera. Classification (NCBI taxonomy): domain Eukaryota; kingdom Metazoa; phylum Arthropoda; class Insecta; order Lepidoptera; family Nymphalidae; genus Heliconius; species Heliconius erato x Heliconius himera. The sequence goes on along the minus strand of JAATLQ010037309.1, from coordinate 20,147 downwards.
CATCTGGTTAACTATATTAGCAATTGATCTTGTCAATTTTTTACATTTTTAAAGTGTCATTCCACACTTAGACACTTCACCGATTGGTCGGTCGGTCGGAATGATCGACCTGGTCGGTTTCCAGGAAACGCGGATTCGAATCCCGCTATGTTCAAATTTTTATACGTTTTCTAAATAAGTATTGATCTTTTCTAATCTAAGTATTCTTTATTGAATACTGCCATTACAAGCACTTTTGAATCGTTAAGTTACATAGAAGTCCTATAGGAAGCTATCACTGGCTCGAAAGGCAGTTTTGCTGAGAAGAGCCGGCACGAAACTCAACAGTTGCTCTTTTCAAAATATGGTTTACAATAGATCTATAACAACCATTATTAGGTTCCCGAGGTAATATTAACTGCATTTAATTCGCACTATTTTGCTTTCCTTAGTTATACAGGGTGGAAGTGTCAACACCACATTAAATGAAACCACAGTCTTAACTACTCTATAAAAGCCTAATATAATTCAGAAAAAAATAAATTCCCAAAAATGAAAAAGTTTTTTTTTCAAACAAAATAAATAATAAAATTGTCATTTTAAAACAAAACGCCATTTGTAAGGATGACGCACGCACACATAAACTTATCAAAGGAACACCGCCGCACTCGCCTCATTTCGAAATCGAGTCGTATGTATTGGCGATTAAGTTCAAAGTTGTTTAACCTTTAGTAGTATTTTTGTAGTAGTAAGTGTTTATGTTATTGGGATCTATACGTAATCGCGTCACACGAAATACAGATGTGGAGAAAAATCGTGAAATGAAAAACAAATCCTACGTCCAAACTGTTGAGGCATCTTGATTAATTTCTTTAAGTATAGGTTTGAAATATTTTACCCTATATGCTGTTTCCGTAAATGGAGCGCTGCCTCTTCCACCCTGTATATTTTTATCTTTAATTTTAAATTGTTCTAGTGGCAAGTCGAAAATAACTTTTGAAACTTTATTTAATATACTATATAATTTAGTATCGAGACCCTTTAAATATTGTAGTGAAAAAAAAATATATAATAACTTGATATCAATTTTAATTTTTACCGCTATTCCCACATATTCAAACAAAACTAATCTACTTAGATAAGGAGCGTTAGTCATTATTTATGTCATTTGAGTCGACTATGTTTAATGAGTTTTTGTCCGATTAGGATCAAATCTATGTGATTTATAGATTTGTGCGAGTGTCCCATTTATTTGATGTTTTCAATATAAATCGATTTTGTTCTAATGATGAATGGTTATTTATATAAGCAATTCTGATTTCATATTTATAAATCGCTCTCAAGTCTGAGATCGATCTTGATATGCTGTTTTCATTCATATAGATAGATGTAATTTATAAAAACTTCATAAATTACATAACTCAACCTTGAGAGGGAATTATAAATTTAATTCAAATTCAAAATATTCTTTATTCAAATAGATTATTGTAAGCACTTTTGAATAGATGAATGAACTTATAAAAAACTACCATCGTTTCGGAAAGCAGTTCTGCTGAGAAGAGCCGGCAAGAAACTCAACAGTTGCTCTTTACAAGGTCAATATTATAATCTAATTATTATATAAACTGGCAGCTATACTGCATCACATTCAATTCCATACATCTTTATCCTATAATATACTTGAACAGTAGAATAAGCTTTACTTGTTAGTATTTTTTTTATATATACTTTCAACTGTTGTAGTGGCCAACTTAAAATTGTTTATACACAAAAATCCTAAACTTTAAAATATAGAATGTAACTTTCTACTATTTTAGTGTAATACAATATTGTGCACGACCGTATTCGTTATTTTTAATATAAACAGCTTCACACTGTATCCCCTCGCACACAGCAGGGTAGGCAGAGGGAACCTAGTGTTAAGACACTCCGTACCCCACTTTCTGCCGAATTTTGGAAGCATTGCGTGTTGAGTGGCAGAACTCCACGCCGCGCTTTTGCCCTGACCCCAAAGCGAAGAAATAGAAATATAAATGAATATTTTAAGTAAATATAAACAATTAATAAAAATCTTTCATGAATCTATATTTTGTTATTATAATAAATACAAAATCGTGACGCATTTTTAAATATATCGTCGAATTAGAGTGTACATTTTTAAGAAATTTACATAATACATTTTTATAAAACTATGAGTATATACATATTTATTATGAGAAGGTAGATTTGGCGGAAAGAAGGAAGTGGATTGTCTTATCACTAGGCTTCCTCTGTCTACCCTGCTACATGCCTGCAAAGTACAACATGAAGTTGAAAAAAAAAGAAAAATGATTTATATATATATATATATATATATATATATATATATATATATATATATATATATATATATATATATATATATATATATATATATATATTATAGAAAAAATGACAATTAAATCCATAATTTTCAGAGTTAATGAGACAGTTTTGTATGAGTCTGAGTTTGTATTACTAAGTTATCAAACTGAGTAATAATTAAATAATAAAAAATCGATTTTTATGGTAAATGAAACCCACAAACAGCAGGTTATCTACATAATACGGGAACACAACTCCGCTTTCACAACGCTTTATCAAATACCGTGCCCGATCTTATTTAAATACTCGGTTTTAATTAAATTCACATGGAGAATATACCCACATATACTTAATATTTGAATGTTGGTATTTTGTTACACCTTCTATTTATTTATATTTGAATGTTGGTATCTTGGTATGTTGTTTCAATGTTATCTGTATTTGTAAGTCAATATTATCTTTTTTGTTTTTAATGAGACTCGTTAATTTTATAAATAATTTTTATTTAGATATGCGGCTGTATTAGAATCTTATAATGTCTTGATATATATACTAATTAAAATATATTTTTATGTTAAAAAAATTGTTTGATAAGTGAAGAATGAACGATTTATTACTATAATTCTCGTGGCCAGTCGTGGCGCAGGGGCACAAAGTGTGACTGTAAAATCGACTGGTTGTGGGTTCGATCTCCACTCGAGGATGTAAAATATTTATTTACATTTATATTTTTATTTCTTCGCTCTGGTGTCGAGGCAAAGCGCGGCATTGAGTTCCGCCACTCAACACGCAGTGCCTCCAGAACTCTGCGGAAAGTGGGGAACGGAGTGTCTTAACACTAGGTTCCCTCTGCCTACCCTGTTGTGTACAGAATACAGTGTGAAGCTTATTTATTTATTTTTTTATTTATGAACAAAAATAACTATTTTAATTTCATTCTATGCAGAATTTACGTTTTTCACTGTAGTTAGTATGTTTTCTGTAATAACATATCTCAATCAGTATTTAGAAACGCTAAAAAAGTGAGCCAGCCAAGTACTTTGCAGTTTTGTAAGAGATTTTTCATATGAGATGTGAAAGCTTACACTTGAATGATATACTTTGAGCTTAAAAGACGAAGCGACGCATACTATTACAGAAGAAAAGAAAATCTTCTGTTTATTTCTTGCTTTGTATGTATATCTGAAAGGAAAAAAACCTTAAAACGTAGGATTTTTTACATATTAAAACTGTATCAAAATTTTAAAAATAAAAATCATCTTCACGCTGTATCCCGCACACAGCAGAGTAGGCAGAGGGAACCTAGTGTTAAGACCGTTCCCCATTTTCTGCTGAATTCTGGAGGCATTGCGTGTTGAGTGGCAGAACTCAACGCCGCGATTAATCTCGACACCAGAGCGAAGAAATGGAAATATAAATTTAAGTAAATATTTCATCTCCTCGAGTGGGGATCGAACCCACAACCAGTCGGTTTTACTCGTGCTAGTCACTCTTCGTGCCACTGCGCCACGATTGGCCTCATATATATATAATCATATATGCATATATAAAAATATGAATTTTCAAGTAATAAACGTCCTGGTCCAATTTAAGTAATAAATTACAATTTCTCTTTTCCTTCCAACCTATAATAGCTGAGACCTTTTCAAAGTTGCTCAATTTATTTATGAAACCTTAAAACATATAATATCTATTACGAAACGCTGAACGTGAAACTGTTGACTTGTTGTTAGTACTTATTTAAGTTTATAATCTATTTGAATAAAGAATATTTTGAATTGAGTATTACTTTGAAAAATAAAAATAAACATCATACCAAATTGCTAAACAAAATTAAATTTACGATGTATATAAATAACTGATTATTTACGAATTGAGTTTCATAAATTTTAAATTTGCTTAGTGATGCTGTATGCGAAAAAAGACAAGGCAAACGCCATTGCAGTCTAGCGACTAATGTTAATGTTTCCATTATAGTAATAAGTCATCCATATTATTGACAATATATGAGTATAAGGATAAAAATAACCAAAGCTCCAATTATTATAAATATGTAGGAGGTAACAGGTAGAGCTATAAAAAAAAGTTACTTAGAAAAAAAAATCGGAAATTTACTTATGATATAAAGTAAAAAATTAGTTTCACTCTGTATCCCGGATCCATATCCGTTCCCCAATTTCGACAGAATTTTTCGACGCATTGCGTGTTGAGTGGCGGAACTTAACGCCGTGCTGTTGACTTGGTGCCAGGGCGAAGAAATTAAAATATTAATAAATAATAATTCATTTCCTTGAGTGGGGATCGAACCCAAAACCGTCGCGTTACAGCTACACCCTTGTGCCCCTGCGTCATGGCGGTCTCTACATTAGTAGAGAGCTAGTTATAAATATATGAAGTATAAGAAACGCTTATCTTTTAGTATAATTGAAATTGAACAACAGATTATTGCCTATAATTTTTTTCTACCTTCCTGTCCTGCAAGGCGTGGGATATATAAAAGTTAAAAAAATATACTTGGATGGTTCGACTTTGATTGGAATTCGCGATTTCGAGAATTGTTACTATGTTAAACAGTTGGTTGGCACTAGCAGCTAAACCAGTTTGTAGAACCAGGGGACGTGGGTGCAACTGCTAAAGTAAGTTTGCTGTATCGAAGTTATGCTTAGTCGTTTTAACTTTATCGTACTTGAACAGTAACTTTTTATTACAGCTTCACGCTGTATCCCGCATACAGCATGGTAGGCAGAGGGAACCTAGTGTTAAGACACTCCGTTCCCCACTTTCTGCTGTATTCTGGAGGCATTGTTTGTTGAGTGGCAGAACTTAACGCCGCGCTTAACCTCGACATCTAAGCGAAGAAATGGAAATATAAATTTAAGTAAATATTTCATCGCCTCGAATGGGTATCGAACCCACAACCAGTCGGTTTTACAGTCACACTTCGTGCCGCTGCGCCACGACTTGACTGCCTTTAATATTTTATTCGTTTTTATGTAAGCGTTTAACTAATAAATAATAGTTAAAAACAAGTTAAAAACGCGCTTTAGTAAAAAAGGAACTAAAATGTATTTTTATAATTTAAATTAGGAATAATGTAAAAAAAAACGTGGGGTGCTTTTTAAGTGATCTATTGACATTGCAAGTATGCACCCCACGCTTTTTTTGTATTATTCTTAATTAAAATTTAAATAATATATTATATAGGCTTCCAAAATGATCCTTTCATTGTAATTTCAATGGTTCTCAAGATTGAATCACAATTATAAGCATGTAGAAAATTAGATGAACAACTATCCAAATAAGATATATTGAAACTTGACCTAAAAACAGACGAAAAAACATTTTACATTAAAATTAAATCAAAATTCATCTTCACGCTGTATCCTGCACATTAGCAGAGGCCTCTGCCTAGGTTCCCTCTGGGAACCTAGTGTTAAGTTTGTTGAGTGACGAAATTCAACGCCGTGCTTTGCCACCACCTTCGACACCAGAGAGAAGAAATGGAAATATAAATTTAAATCAATATTTCATTTCCTCAAATGGGGATCGAACCCAAAACCAGTCGCGTTTACAGTCACGCTTTGCGCTCGTGCGCAACTCTTTTCTAAACTGACTGACTGTACTCTTAACATTTTAATTTTTTTTATATGTACATAATACAGATATAATTTCAATATGTAAAAGTCACACAAAACATTTTCTATGTACGTGGCGCCGAGCAAGTGTTCGTGCCTCTCTATTGTTCCATAATATTTCTTACTAAACCACACTTTTATTTTTTATACTCAAGAATGAAATGTTTATGGCAGTTTTAAAAAAAGTAGTCAACAAAAAGTTAAATGTATACTTTTGGTAGTTTAATTTTGAGGGGAGGACGTGGGGGCCGCCATCGCCACCCTAAGGATTCTGTACCCTAGTCGCTCACAACAATAGTTCACACGAAATAATCGATAAATACCCTACTTCTAAAAACGGGCAAATGCTTTAGGGACAATACTCACAGTATTATATTAAAAGAAATTGTAATTATGATATTTTCTATGATTTGTAGCTATATATTGAGACCATCGTGGTGTAGTGGCACAAGCGGGCGACTGTAATCGCGACGGTTGTGAATTCGATTCCCACTCTGGTAACCAAGCAAAGCGCAGTGTTGATTACCGCCAATCAACACACAACGCCTCCAGAATTCGGCAGAAAGTGGAAAACGGAAGTGTCTTAGTAACAGAGTATCTTAACACTATTTTCCCAGGTTCCCACTACCTTCCCTGCTATTTGCTGGATAGAATATGAAAATAAAAAAAAAACTGTGTGTTATTTTACACGTATGTACGTATATTTACTTGTCGAAAACCGATGAGTAAGTTAGTCTTAAACACTGTACCTATAAAGATAGTGTTTGTTATTTACGTAAATAGAAATGCATCAATGTCAATTAATTCTAATTGATATAAATGTGGTGAACGCGTTTTAATCTAATATACGAATACGACCCACGCGACCGCAGTATCTGACATAATGTGCGAAAGCACTGATATATGAATGATTTGTTCATCGGAGAGCTTCTTTGTTTATTGTTTTTGTGTTTCTTTGTTGTGCATATTTTGTTTCGCTTCACGCTGTATCCCGTATATAGCAGGGTAGGCAGAGGGTACCTAGTGTTAGGATACTCCGTTCCCCACTTTCTGCCGAATTTTGGAGACATTGTTTGTTGAGTGGTGGAATTTAACGCCGCCGTTGTGTATGTTACTAGTTGTAATAATAATAATAATGATATAAATGTCTCGTTTTAAATAAACATAAAAATAGATAGAATAGATAAGCTGTACTAAGATTAGCAAAATAACGAATTCCCTAACAACTTTTATCTAAGCACACAATTATTTATAAGATACTTACAAAAACATAAGAAATAAGGTATACCGTTAAATAACTTGAAAAGATAGTAAATATTTTTTCCGAAAGTATTATAGATGAGCTTAATTTCTTAACATATTTTAACCATACCACCCATTTTTCATTCTTAATTCAACCTGTTGGGCCATTTGTCTCGAGACTCGAGATCTATTACGGGGGCTTGAATAGCAAAAATCGAGAAGGGTGAGTGTGTGATAAATCTGAATCAACGTGGCAAAGCGCTTATTCTTGCAGCAGTCAGGTGGGAGACCATCTTAATGAATATATATCGATTTTCTATTCTTTTAGAGTAAAATTTAACTTTGCTAGGTTTTCTACTCAAAATACTCTTTTTTTTTTTTTTTTTTTCACGTCGATTTAAAAAAAATGTAAGTTTTTATGGTGCAGTTGAGAGTGTCTGGTTACGTGCATTGAAATTCTATCATTAAGTTTCCTTTGTTTCTTTAACAAAGTTTGCTTATTTAACAAGCTGTGCATATTAGTAAACGTCGTAAATTATATTTTTTTTGTACTAGGTTACATCACTTACCTTACTATAGGTAAAATGCACATTTTTCAAAAAAATACTGAAAAAATAACTTGAAATTTTTACCTAATTACACATTTATATAATTAATTGCTATAAATTTAAGAGAAAGATACGAAAATCAATTTAATACAGTATACAATAGAGATTTTTCTCAGTTAGAATTTCACACAAAAGACTTTACAACATTAACCGACTATATATAATGAAAGGAGATTTCGCGACATAATGGTGAGGTATAAGTTAGAAGCAGTTTGCTAATTTTTTTTTTTTAATTTTAAAAATATCTTATTTGGTTGGTATATTTAAAACTATTGTACATATAATTATCCAGACATTGCGTATTGATTTAAGTTCCGCCTATCAATCCTCCAGAATTCGACGGAAAATGGGGAACGGAGTGTCTTAACACCAGGTTCCCTCTGCCTCCTCCTTCTGTGTGTGAGATACAACGTGAAGCTTAAATATACTTATCATAAGGGTTATGCATGTTTAGGTATAGCTTCGTTTAGCAATATTTTAATATAGGTAGTTGTTATATATCTCTTCTGTAATAAAATCTGTTTCTCTTGTAATTTACACCACATTACACGAACAATCCCCGCGACGTACCCTCACCAACTCTCCCCGTTTTCAGGCGGCCATTGTATGGGCTTAATTAATTTGCTTCTATGGAAACAATCTTTACAATATTTGTTGAATCATCCGTTGAAATAAAAGGAGTGCTTAGCACTCCTTTTCGCGTTTGATAAATGTTACCAATTTTATAAGCTGTTTTTAAAATTTATTTTGCTTTAAATAATTAAATGGTCTTTTTTAATAGAACGGAAAGAAATAGTCTTTTATATTCAGAGTTATTTATATTAAGATTTTTTTTTACTATAAGTATATGTGCATTTCCTGCGAAATATTTATTATGTGTTTTACATGGGAGCGATTACTGTTATACTATATGCATAGTCGCTTCCTACAGGCTTATGTTAATAATCATTATAATTAAGTTCTTTTTTGTTTAATACACCTATAATATATCTATAAGTAATAATTGATAGGGTGGTAGGCAATCCTAGCGCAGGGGCACAAGGTGACTGAAACGTGACGGTTGCGGGTTCGATCCCTACTCGGTGAAATTAATTATTATTTATTAATATTTTCATTTCTTCGACAGCACCAAGACAAAAGTTCGGCTATGAGTTCCACCACTCAATACGCAATGCCCCGAAAAAAGATTCGGCATAAAGATTAGAACGGAGTGTCTTAACACTATGTTCCCCTGCCTACCTGCTGTGTGCGGTATACAGCGTGAAGCCTACACGAATGATCACGAGATCGTATGTTGCTTTACAACTATAGTATCAGAAATACATGTAATGTATGAAAAATTAATATATGAAACTATAGTTAAATAGAGTTATTAACCAAACTTTTAACCTTGTATAACCATCACTACTAGACCAAATGAAATCATTACATGTTCAAATCGAATATCTTTACAAATGAACTTAGTATCGATGCTATTTACATACAATACTCAATTCGTTGTATAATATCGATGTTATATTGAATACAAATAAAGATAGCTATGTTGTACAGGATGCGTATAGAATTGATTTATGCTAAGATAAAATATTAAAATTAGAATCAGCTTCACGCTGTATCCCGCGCTGCTATGCAGCGTAGGCAAAAACAAGCCTAGTGTTAAGACACTCAGTTATCCGCTTCCTGCCGAATTTCGGCGTTGCGTGTCGAATGGCGGAACTCAACGCCGGGCTTTGTGTCTTGCTGTCAGAGCGAAGAAATGATAATATTGATAAATAATCATTCATTTCGACGGCATCAAAATAAAATATCTTAGGAACATTTGACTTGAAGGATAGTACTTGATCAGAATACGAGTAATGAAGTGTCTCTTGAAGCTCGACGACTCTAACTACTTAAGGACGTACTCGCTCATATATGCCTATACCTAAGTTGACCTAACTATTAATTTTCTTCTTCTAGTCCTCAAGATATTCTTAGTTTATTGTAATTTGTTAAAAGTTGCTCTAAACTAATTTTCGATTGTATCACATAAAATGATTAAGTTCTGCCACTTAACAGAATTCCGATGCCAAAATTCAACTGAAAGTGAGAAACGGAAGTGTCTTAATGGGAACGAAGTACCTTACCACTAGGTTTCTAGGTTTCTCTGCCTACCCTGCTATGTGCGGGATGTAGCGTTAAGCTAAAAGTATATGTTACTTAATAACTAGATTCAATTTTGAATAGTGTTATGTTTATTATTTATGAAAGCATATCATACAAATAGATAGAGGCCAGTGGTGGCGCAGCGGCACGAAGTGTGACTGTAAAATCGACTGGTTGTGGGTCGATCCCCACTTTAAGAGATGAAATATTTACTCAAATTTATATTTACATTTCTTCGCTCTGGTGTCGAGGTTAAGCGCGGCGTTGAGTTCTACCACTCAACACGCAATGCCTCCAGAATTCGGCAGAAAATGGGGAACGGAGTGTCTTAACACTAGGTTCCCTCTGCCTACCCTCCTGTGTGCGGGATACAGCGTGAAGTTGATTTGATTTATATCATACAAAATGAAATATTAGATAGAACACAAAGTAAACATATTATTTATAAATATCAAGACAGTACTTGCTATATATTAACTTTACTTGCCCTCAGGTCGAGGAAATACTTGCAAATAAATAAGTACAGTGCATTTGAAAGTAAACTTTACATTTGTATCTATTTCTGTACACGGTATCGTAGTTTCAATGAGAATATGTTCGTGACATTTATTTATGATCTAAGCGAGCCAGTGAGTTATTTCGTGATAGGGACTGGATGTTAAATAAGGCCTGTTACACACTGATACTTCTGTTTAATTTTACATTTTTTTTCATTTCTTATCTTTTATTTATTTCTTATTTAGAATGATTTTAATAATCTTATATTTATATACTAGAGACTTATATTTATATTATAGAGACTAGTCGTGGCGCAGGGGCACAAAGTGTGGCTGTAAAATCGACTGGTTGTGGGTTCGATCCCCACTCGAGGAAGTCAAATATTTATTTACATTTATACTTTCATTTGTTCGGTCGGGTGTCGAGGCAAAGCGCGGCGTTGGTTTTCGCCACTCAGCACGCAATGCCACCAGAACTCGGCGAAAAATGGACAACGGAGTGTCATAACACTTGGTTCTCTCCTCCTACCCTGCTGTGTGCGGGATACAGCGTTAAGCTGATTTGATTTGATTTTATATTTATATAAACAACTAAATATATTACAATCTTTTTTTATAATTTTGATTTAGAGTTATAAAGAAACGGATATTTTTTATTGTTTCACATTATAGATATATAGACAGTATATTATAACATTTTTTTTTATATCGAAATACATAAGTTTCATCGCGTTAAATGTTCCTATCACGCCGATCGACAACCTTGAGAACTAAAACGACTCGGTCGCACTAAATCTGTCATTCGATCATTTACCTTTGGTCTTATTGGTTTCTCCGAGAACACTGGCCATTGTCGGCACTAATGGCGCAATAAATATGAATTACACACCAGTACGTATTCACACTAAAACCGTAAATAAAATATCGTAAAGAAAGCAAATTTTTGTACCTTAAGGCCTAAATTACGCTAGTTATTATTATTATCAGCTTCACGCTGCATCCCGCGCACAGCAGGGTAGGCAGAGGGAACCTAGTGTTAAGACACTCCGTTCCCCACTTTCTGCCGAATTCCGGAGGCATTGCGTGTTGAGTGGCAGAACTCAACGCCGCGCTTAACCTCGACACCAGAGCGAAGAAATGGAAATATAAATTTAAGTAAATATTTCATCTCCTCGAGTGGGGATCGAACCCTCAACCAGTTAGTTTTACAGTCACACTTCGTGCATCTGCGGCACGACGGGCCTAATATTAGCTTAGTAAGTTAAGTTAATGTATATTTATTATTTTTTAACATTTAATGGAGTGACTATAGTATGCAGTAGGTACTATGTGAAAGTCGTACTTCTATTATGCATAGTGCATGCTATAAGAGTACTATAATAATATTAGTTCTTTTATTAATAATCTTTATATTATTGTTTTGTTTCTCCGCTCTCCGCCGCCAATCCGTGGAATGCTTCCAAACTTCGGACTAAAATAGGCAGGGGAAGTGTTTTAGCACTAGGATCGAATCGAATTGCCTTCCCTGCGTGAAGCTGTAAAAAATAAAATTTTGACATTTATTAGTTCTTCGGTATTAAAATCATTTACACGAATTCTAATACTCAGTTCCACGAAATTATATTTTATACGTTTAAACTATATATTGCATTACAATTTTATTGATCTTTAAATGCTAGAAACATAGATCACAGTACACTGTATCCATTGTGATCTCGTAGTGGAGTACATATTATTCTTTACCAATGTGCCTTGTCGGCATGTGCTTCTCCGAAAAGTTATTCTCTGTCAAACGCAAGCGGATAAGCCGTCCGCATATTAAATACACGTAAATCTTAAAAATAAATTTTATATTGTAACCAGTCGTGGTGCAGTGGCACAAGAGTGAATGTGAATGGGACAGGTTGTGGGTTCGGTCCCCACTCGAAGACATGAAATATTTACTCAAATTTATATTTCCATTTCTTCGCTCTGTTGAGTTCTACCACTCAACACGCAATGCTCACTCGAGGAAATGAAATATTTAGTAATTTCATTTCTTCGCTCTGGTGTCGAGATCTAGTGTCTAAGCGTGACGTTGAGTTCCGGCACCCAACGTAATGTCTCCAGAGTTCGGCGGGAAATGAGGAACAGAGTGTCTTAACACTTAATTCTCTTTATCTTTCCTGTTATGTGCGATGTGCAGCGTGAAGGATTTTACATTTAAAAAAATCTAAAATTGTAATTTTATAAAAAATATAACAATAACAAAAAAATATGTATTATTCGGGTTTGTTTATGTAAATTACACAAAAAAAAGCGATGTGAACGTTGTTTAATTAAACCACGATGACTTTTTGACTTTTTTTTCTATAATATTGCTATATATACTTTAGAGTTTGTTTTTTCATTATTTAGAATTAAAAATTTTCGGATTATATATAGTTACAAAAAAAAAAACATATTTTTATATTATTATTTTAAGTTTCATTCCACATTTGGGAAAGAACAATACTTATTTACCATCCAAGCGTTCTGACCACTAAGCTATACGGACGGTTTTCAAGAGGCGCAAATTCTAATACGTTATCTAAATAAATATGATATTAATAATTAAATTTACCTCAGCCACACTTCCGAATTCCTTTTGTATTTATGCAACTGATGATATCATCGAGAAAAATGATTCAATTTTAGACTATGATTTAAATTTAAACTATTTAAATCACACAAATCTAGATTTAGTCCCCTTTAACATTTCATATCTCCGTAGGATATATCAGTTGTCATTTCGAGTAATTGTATCGACTACCTACATAGTACAGGCCAGGGCAGGCATGAGCTTAGGTGAGCTTCATGGGGTTCGTAATATGTAACTTATCGCAATTTCTCTTTGTTTCTTCCTTGGTTTTTTTTCTGTATATAGATATTTTTTACGTATTTACAGTATAATATCATTTAATTATCCAATTACTACGTAAATCCTACGGAATCTATCTTAGAAGTAATATTTAGAATAGGTATGCATATTTAGTTATAATTTTTTAAACACAATATTAAGATAAGTCGCGGTACAAGAACCGTTTTTAATTTGTGATTTTATTAATTTGTAAAAGCATGAGGCTAACTGACGAAGGATATAGGCATATGTATTCTTATTGAGTCAGCTTCACACTATCCCGCACACAGCAGGGTAGGCAGAGGGAACCTAGTGTTAAGATACTCCGTTCCCCATTTTCTGCTGAATTGTTCGAGACATTGCGTGTTGCGAGCGTTATATACTATCCTTTATGTCTACATATATTTTTCTCCTGTTTTGTGCAATAAAGTACATTCGTATTTATATTTACAAAACAAAATTATAGAATAGACAAAACCTATTCCTCAAAATCAAAATGACAAATAACGTAAAATAAAGTCTACGCTGGGAAGTTTACCTTTGGATTGGCCTAAATACGGTCGGCTGAGCAGTGCTCGAGTGCGCCGTCGTGATAATTTCGATAATACTCTTTACTGTTTCACTATTCACTTCAAATAGGATGGCGTGTTTACAGAATTAACGTGTAATAATAGCTATATTCAAAACAATGTTTATTTGATATATGTATTTTAGGGTGTAGTGGCTGATTTTAGATGTCGATTAGAGATGTGAGTTTGATTTCCGCTCGGGATAATATTTCTAAATGTTTTTAACATTTTTAAAGTGTTTTTCCATATTTAGTTTCCTCGCTACGTTCAATTTTTTATATGTTTTCTAAATAAGTATTTTTCTAAATGTTTCCTAAGCTAGTGTTTGGCCCATCCTAGCATCACGTAATGCCTCTAGACAGGTTGGAGAAGTGAAAGGAGTGGTTCATCATTAGGCCGTATATATATTTTGTAGGGTATAATTTAAGGCCTGTCGTGGCGTAGGGACACAAAGTGTGACTGTAAAATCGACTGGTTGTGGGTTCTTTCCCCACTCGAGGAAATTGAATATATATTTATGTACATTTATATTTTCATTTCTTCAGAACTCGGCGGAAAGTGGGGAACGGAGTGTCTTAACACTAGGTTCCCTCTGCCTACCCTGCTGTGTGCGGGATACAGCGTGAAGCTGATTTAATTTTTTAGTTTTAAATATATATACAATTGTTGTGTATAAATATATTATTAACGTTACGCTTATTAGGTTGAATTAATTAGAAGATACAATGTAAAATATGGAACGAAAGTCAATGAACTACGAGTATAGGCTCGGTGTGTTATCGGTAATACCTTCTTTACGCCTTTAATTCTCGGTACGGAGACAATGTACGTAATTGTAGGTTCCCCTTCCAACAGTGACTATTAACTAAATTGTTGATTGTTATAGAACGATTTTGTGTTATACTTAAGAATGTATGTTCTAGTAATGGTGTTCGTTTGTTTTATTGAAAATTACATAAAGGTTTTTGAGGCCAGTCGTGGCGCAGTGGCACGAAGTGACTGTAAAACTGATTGGTTGTGGGTTCGATCCCCATTCGAGGAGATGAAATATTTACTTAATATTATATTTCCATTTCTTTGCTGTTTTAACGAATGCTGATAGCTTAGCTTTACTTGCGGCCTTGCTCGTTTGGTGAAATGGAAATAATTAAACATGGTCCATCAAGCTCTTGGAAGCTTTAAATATTTTGTTGTATATGTAACATTATTCTTTAATACCTAATTTCTTTTTTTTCGAATCTGTACTTGCTGGAGTTGATAAGCGCGTTTACAAACCTTTACTCTAATACTTTTCTTTGTGTAATTGTTGGTTATTTTATATTTAAAACAAATGATGTAAAGAAAATTAATAAAACGTATCTAACAAAAGACTAAAATAAATGAAATGGCCTCCTAATATTATATCTACAGTGACATAAGGCCTTATTCATTCTAAATCGTCTGAATCGTTTCGAATACTTGAAGGTAAAAAATAAGAACGATATTATAGAAACTCAGTACATTCATCGGATCTTTAGATAACTCTCGCTTATAATACTTGAAATATGTCTAGACATTCTTTATAGATACCTCTTAGGTATTTCACGTCTTGACCGATCTGACCTTTGAAATTCCTTCGATGTTCAATCGATGGTGAACGATGGCATTTGTGGAGTCTAGTTCTGTTTTAGCTATCAAATGAATGAGCAGTAGCAGGGAAATATTCATATTAATTAGATTTTTTTTAAAGAATTAGAGTTTATTGTAAGGTGAAAAACTGTGAAAAAAAGTATCGGCTAACATCGCCCTTTTGTTTTATTTTATATATAAGATTATATGATAGTGGAGGCCAGTCGTGGCGCAGTGGCACAAAGTGTGACTGTAAAACCGACTGGTTGTGGGTTCAATCCGCACTCCGGGAGACGAAATATTTACTTAAATGTATATTTTTAATTCTTCGCTCTGGTCTCGAGGAAAAGCGCGGCGTTGAGGTCTGCCATTCAATAATGCTCGAGAATTCAGCAGAAAGTGGGGAACGGAGTGTCTTAACACTAAGTTACCTTTGCCTACTCTGTTGTGTGCGAGATACAGGGTGAAGCTGTTTTTTTTTTGTTATTATAACATTTTTTGATGTTACATATAAATATTTATAGCACCTTAACAACCTATGGAATATCGGAATGACATCTAAAGATTATACAACATCAAACCAATCTCTTACAGCGTTCATTTGTAAAACGATAACTAAAAGATTATTTACGTGACACAATGAAATATATATAAATTATAATTAAGTGATCAAACTAAACCCGTCATGGGCAATACGAACTCTGGTCAAGGACACTCTCGTCAGAACAGCAAGAGTAGGAAATGTAGGAGTTTGCCGACCTCACCAGAAGTGAGAAGGTAAGTCGTTACTTAAAAATATAAGATTTTTAACTTCAATTCAATTGAGGCCGGTCGTGGTGTGACTGCAAAACCGACTGGTTGTGGGTTCGATCCCCACTCGAGGAGATGAAATATTTACTTAAATTAATATTTCCATTTCTTCGCTCTGGTGTCGAGGCTAAGCGCGGCGTTAAGTTCTGCCACTCAACACGCAATGCCTCCAGAATTCGGCAGAAAGTGGGGAACGGAGTGTCTCGTCTTAACCCTAGGTTCCCTCTGCCTACCCTGCTGTATGCGGGATACAGCGTGAAGCTTAACTTCAATTTATGTATAGAACCAAATTATTTTTAATATAAAATAATATTATTATTATTTAATTTACTCATAACCAAGGCAAATCTTATAGAGGATTTATCCACATAAATGTCTCGCTAAGTTCCAATAGTATAATAATATCGAAGTGAAAATAGGATCGACCATTTCACTTAGCCCGTGTTCTAAAATTGGCCAAACCTGATCCAAGTAACAGTTCGTCGACTTTTTACGATCATCTGTATCATAAATATCGTAAAAGAGAAATATCTTTGATCTTATACCAGGAAGATGTATCTTAAACAAGGATCTGCCTTTTGTTACTTAATACATTATTTATTGTTTCGTATACAGTTTTTTGTAATCTGATTGGCACTAGAAGTGTCTTAACACTAGGTTCCCTCTGCTTATCCTGCTGTATGTGGGATACAGCGTGTAGCGAAAATTGACACTTTATAGAATATTATTATTATTATCAGCTTCACGCTCTATCCCGCACACAGCATGGTAGGCAGAGGGAACCTAGTATTAAGATACTCCGTTCCCCACTTTCTTTATTTTTATAAAATAAACAGCGAATATTGTAAAATTATGTCATTTTCTTATACCATTACTAGGTTCATGATTCATATGGAGGACATTTTAGTAGTTAACAGTATTTTATACTAGCAGTGCCTATCCCAAACACGACAGGTTTAATTTCCGAACCGGCCGCCCCGGAAGTTACCGTCACGCGCGTTACCCTTGTTGACGCCGATATTTGTTAAGATCAAAATATAATATCGGTATGACAAAAGGTGTATGAACCATTTGGTTATAATATGATCTATATTGTAAGTTCGGAATACAGCGTGTAGCGTGAAATGTTCTATACTAACGAATATATTATAGGTAATAGCCACTCAGAATTCATATAGATTTCAATACAATAATTCTCTCATAAAGACTTTGTGAATGTGTTCATTTTAGGTTTCACGCCTTAGGTATCCCCCAAGTAGCAGCTAGGTAGACAAACGAAGTCTAGTGTTAAAACACTCCGCTACCCACTTTCCACCCTATTCTGGAGGCATTACTTACTTGAAAGCAGAGCGAAGAAATTAAAATATGAAATATTTCATTTCCTCTAGTGGGAATCGAACCCACAACCTGTCGCGTTTACAGTTACCCTGTAGTGCCCCTGCCCCACGACAGGCCTCTAATAAAGACTATGTGATTTTTTTTATCTATAAGCTCTATATTCATACATTTCACCTATTAAAAGATACAAAGCTATTAAAGTTTCCCTCTACCCTTGTGGTTCCCGTATCACACGCGTGTCAAGTATCCATTACGCAGAGACGTCAAATGACACATTGCGCGCGCGCCAGATGTTCGTTGTTTAGATTTGCTTTTCTTTATACAAATCCTTAATCACAAAGGAGATTGGATAAAAACAATGTAAGAAAAATATAGAATCACAAGCCGCCATCAGTAAGGATTTTTGATGTTTCAGAAACCTAGGCCGGTAGACCGCTCTCAAGATGGATCTCGGACTTAAGAGCAATTTATAAATATGGGTTAATGACACTAAATACATTTATTATATTTTATAAATGATTATTACTGTTAGTATTCTCTTCTACAAAAAATATATATTTTTACGACAGTGGTGACGCTATATTAAATTTATATCAATAAATTGTGTTGTTAAAAAATATTCTTAATTTTATTTTAAAGTGTCACTTTAAAATAAAATTAAGAATATTTAACACATTAAATGGAAACTTAAAACAGCTAGTGCCATCTCGTGACAAGAAGCAGTACTAAGTAGGTACGAATTTGAACAGCGTACGCGCACTATACATTTACCTTTTTGTGATTTTAAGGTAAAAAATACAATGCATAAATGCTATATGGCTTATAGGCTTATGAATAAATTATTTTACTGTTTTACTGAACTATGCTAAATATATTGTAAAGTCAATTGCCAAGATATGAAGTGAGACGGTAAATACATTTTAAACAAAATTAAAGTTACATTTTGTTGATTTAAACAAAATAATAAACTTAAATAAAAAAATACATTTATCAAATTTAAAAAATACTTATTTTTTTAATGAAAGATTTATAACTGTAAAAATTAATAGAAAAACAGTTTAGGTGCAGTGCGAAAATAAACAGTTTTTTCGCGAATTCCAAATCCTCGTTCACCAATTTGCTAAGTAGAGCTGTCTGCACATTTCGGCACCTTTTATATCAAAGTACGTAATTAGCTTATTGATAGTTAGCACACAAAGCTTTTAGGATGATTAAGGCTTATTTTAGATTAGCGCTCATCTTTGTTGGATATCGGAATATCATTTGAATTTGCCAGCTTCACGCTGTATCCCGCATATTGCTGGGTAGGCAAAAGGAACCTTGTGTCGAGACACTCCGTTCCCGACTCTCCACTATATTTTAGAGGTATTGCGCATTGAGTGGTGGAACTTAACGCCGAGCTTTTTGTCTTGGTACCAGATTGAAGAAATGACTATATTCATAAATAATAATTCATTACCGCGAGTGGAAATCGAACCCATGACCGTCGCGTACAGTCACACTTTGTGCCCCTGTACCATAACTGGTCTCAATATGTAATATCACATAAGAAATAAAATAAAATTCTTTGTGTATTGTATTACCTACTGTGGAGATAAAAATACAAACCATATATGGTTTTGACGTAAATGACTTTATATATTACTAGCGGACCCGGACGCGGCTTCGCCCGCTTAAACTTTACGCATGCTTATAGATATATTTAGGAAATTGTTTTTAAAAATATCTAACTAATTTAAATGGAAAAAATATAAGTAAACGTAACCATAGTAAAATATTAATAAAAAAAATAACAAAACCAGCTACATTATTAATAATTTTGTCTCTGTCTGTCTTTCTATTTCCCCGAGCTTAATATCCAGAATAACTGAACTATTTTTTATTGGACTTTCAGTGATCGATTTTACTGATTTACAGGGGAAAAACCTTTAACTCGTTTTCCTTGCGTCCGTACATAGATACTATATGAAATAACTAAAGTCCTTTCTACATTAAATATGATAAGTTTTGCGAGCAATATCAAATAAAATCCCAAAAATCTGAAACCACAATTTATTAAGTGTATACCAACCAAGATGACAAGATGAAATAACCAACAATTCTCTCTTTAATCTCTATATATAATAAGACAGTAAAAATATTTTGTCTGTACATTTAGTAATTTTGACTGAAATGGATAGAGGGACACTTAAAAAGACTAATAGAAAGCAAAAAGATTTTTTTTGAATTTCTTGTCTGTCTGTCTGTCTGTCTGTCTGTCTGTCTGTCTGTCTGTCTGTCTGTCTGTCTGTCTGTCTGTCTGTCTGTCTGTCGACATATTGTTGTCCGCATTTTTCTCTGAAACTACTGCACCGATTTACTTGAAAATTTCACCAATTGCTTTGTTTTAACTCAATTTAGGTTCTAAAGTTTGGTTCATCAAAATCGGTTCATTAAAAAAAAAGTTATCGTCATTTGAATGAACTCAAGGCATTAGCTTGCCAGCGAATGTTATA
>JAATLQ010037308.1:5503-51446 GCA_013421005.1 Heliconius erato x Heliconius himera | reverse complement strand
GCACCTATATATTTATAGTTGTGTAAAACTTTTTCGAAATTCGACACTTATTTTTAGTGAGTATTTATGTTATCAAAAGATTGTAAAAACATTATTATAATAAAATATTTGTTATTGATATTTTGTGTTTTATTATTTTGTTTTTGAGGCCGGTCGTGGCGCAGCGGCACGAGGTGTGACTGCAAAACCAACTGGTTGTGGGTTCGATTCCCACTCGAGGAGATGAAATATTTACTTAAATTTATATTTCCATTTCTTCGCTCTGGTGTCGAGGTTAAGCGCGGCGTTGAGTTCTGCCACTCAACACGCAATGCCTCCAGAATGTGGCAGAAAGTGGGGAACGGAGTGTCTTAACACTAAGTTCCCTCTGCCTACCCTGCTGTGTGCGGGATACAGCGTGAAGCTATTTAATTAATTATTTTGTTTTAATATTTTTTTATCTGCTTATTATTCACCTCTTTATTAGGTATTAAGTATCGACTTAACACCATAAAATGAGCTCTCCTAGTAACGTTATATGGAGTGTGAGAAAAAAAGGGAAAAAAAACTTATTTAATCTGTATATAAATAAAAAGGAAACTTATTAATAAACACATATTTACTTGATAATGTCTTCATAAATCTATTAATCGATATATCCACAAGTTGTCACGCAACAAATTAATCATCTTGCCGTGATTACGTCCCTTGCATACTTCTAGTTACGTAACCAATACCTTTATTGTTACGATCACGATCACAAATACTGACTCACATATTGCACATGTAATGGAAATAGGTAAATGAAATATAAATACAGTATTTTAAAGTACATTTTTTTTATTTACTAGCCAACTGTTTGCGGCTTCGCCCGCTTGAACTACAATTATTTTGTTTTTTTATCTGAATTACTTTGGCGGTCTAATAAAAGTATTCTAAAGTTTCAACCATATCAATAAAACACTTATTATTGTCATATATAACTTTTTTGTTTATGAACCTATTGAAATAAAGCAAACACTAAAAATACAACAGTGATAACTACATTTAATTCGGTTAAGCCGTTTCTGAGATTGGGGTGAGCTAACCCACAGACATACAGCCAAATTAAAAAAAAATCTTGTTTTGAATTCTATTTATTTTTCTCATATATCTTTCATGTACAGACACCGATCAGTTATGATTTAATTATAATAATAATATATATCTAATAGATTGAGCATTTAATTTGTGTTATAATAACAGTTGCCATTTACAGTTTTATAAATTTAAATTTATATATATCAATAAGTTATCGTTTTATAATGTAAATCCTTATAAAAAATGTAAAAACTTAATTGCGTTTTGAACAATGGCGACTAACAGTATAGCGATTATCGGTATTAACATTTTAAGCGGTAAAATATTATTTTTATAACTTTTGTAGGTGATTAAGTCAGAGAATTTGTCTAGATATATTTTTTAAAGCAATTTTTGAGGCAAAGCGCGGTGTTGAGTTCTGCCACTCAACACGCAACACCGCCAGAATTCGGCAGAAAGTGGGGAACGAAGTGTCTTAACACTAGGTTCCCTCTGCCTACCCTGCTGTGTGCGGGATACAGCGTGAAGCTGATTTTTATTTATTATAATATTTTTTTTCTTCTGTTCAGCATGGCGGGTTCCGGGGGGCTCGCGGAGTGGTCGGAGGGCGCGTCGGTGTGGTTCCAGCCGGCCGGCGCCCCCGCACCGCTGCCCGGCGAGCTGGTCGAGGTGCATCGGGCTGCGAGAGTGTTGCTTGTCAGCGCTGTGGTTAATGGACAGGTAAATTGAATAAGATAAAGTTTTTTTTACATAATATTTGACTTTTTTCTTCACATTTTTTTTTTGGACTAAAGAAAATGTATAGGTGAATCAGCGCAGTTGTTTTTCTTTATTATATTGCGATTTTTTTTATGTTCCATATATCTCATTGAAATTATTTTAGCTGGCCGAATCACATCCTGAAAAATAATGTAGCATTATGTAACGCAAAATAAATATTGTTTGTTTTTTTTGTATAATATTATATTTGTTAATGAAAATGTCTTGACACATTCTTTGCCTTATGTTATGAAACATTTGAAATACAATTAAAATTAAATTTGCTTCACGCTGTATCCCGCATACAGCAGGGTAGGCAGAGGGACCTAGTGTTAAGACACTCCCGTTCCCCACTTTCCGCCGAGCTCTATTGCGTGTTGAGTGGCGGAACTCAACGCCGCGTTTTGCCTCGGCACCAGAGCGAAGAAATGAAAATATAAATATTTCATTTCCTCTAGTGGAGATCGAACCCACAACCAGTCGGTTTTACAGTCACACTTTGGGCCCCTGCTCCACGACTGGCCTCAAACATTTGAAATAAAAGTAAAGATATATTATAAGTAAGTATGTTATAACATAATATTTAAACATGTAACCCATATAAATTAAAATCATTAGAGAGAAAATCTTCCGCGCTCACTTCTTATACAATGTACGTACTATAGTGTGTCGAGAAGTCAATGAATGGACCAATTATAAGCGTTGACTATACAACTAGAATCTTGTTTATTTCATAATAATAAAAAAATAAATTAAATTAGCTTCAAGCTGTATCCCACATACAGCAGGGAAGGCAGAGGGAACCTAGTGTTAAGACACTCCATTTCCCATTTTCTGCCGAATTCTGGAGGCTTTACGTGTTGAGTGGCAGAATTTAACGCAGCGCTTTGCCTTGACACCAGAGCGAAGAAATTGAAATATACATTTAATTAATATAATGTTTCATCTCCTCGAGTGGGGATCGAGCCCACAACCAATCGGTGTTACAGTCACATTTTGGGCCACTGCGCCACGACTGGCCTCTTCAGATTCATAATAATATTTTATTTAAAATAATGTTAATAAATAAATATAGGTAAATGAAAAGTTTATTCTGATAATTGATTGTTAGAAAAGATAAAAAAATATTACTTTCTACTGAAATCTTTGCCAAAGATTTTAAAAAATATATGTAGATTTTTTTATCAGCTTCACGCTATCATCTCATATATCTTGCTCACAGCAGGCAGGGGGAACCTAGTGTTCAGACACTCCGTTCCCCACTTTCCACCAAGTACTGGAGCCATTGCGTGTTGAGTGGCGAAACTCAACGCCGCCCTTTGCCTATAGATTTTTAGTACATAATATATTGAATTAGCTATTCATTTTTGTTACTATACAACAGTTATATCATTATTCAGGGAACCAACACAATATTAAATAATGATAAAACATCTGTAAAATTTTTAAGTCAAGAAAAAAAAATACATAATCATAAAATGATCATGATTCTAAACAAAATGAGATTTAAAAAGTTTAATATTTTAATATTTTATTAAGTTATTCAATACTTAATTATTATTTTTAAATTCTTTATATTCATAATAACAAAAACTGCTACTATATTTTTTTGTGTATTTCTCAAATGAATACCATTTAAAATGACCATAATTCTCTCATTAATTTGACTCTATATTCCACAAAAATTCTTTAAATGTCCAAAGCAAGAACGGCCTAAGCGGGCATTCGGGCTAGTAACGCAAGGCCGTCCATCGGAATGTCGATAGAGAGTTGACTGACATATTCTACACGTTGGAACCGCTTGTCTCTACTTTTTTCTAGTTCTTTGACTGTTGACAAAGTTTGTTACACAGACAGTTCCTTATATGGGATTTTTTATATAGATATAGCTATGTTTATTTTTTAAATGAGTCGTTTATTTATATTTCAAGTTGGGTTTTCATAAAAATTGCATACTAAATATGCATAAAAAAATGTTTCTAATGATTTGGATTTACAATAAAACTTTGATTTTATTATTTTGTAACTTTTTTTAGTGTAACAAAACGAAATACTAAAATCTTAAAATCAGCTTTACGCTGTATCTTGCACACAGCAGAGTAGGCAGAGGGAACCTAGTTTTAAGACACTCCCTACTTTTCGCCAAATTTTGGAGGCATTGCGTGCTGAGTTGCGGAACTCAACGCCGCGTTTTGCCTCGACACCAGAGCGAAGAAATGAAAATAAAAATGTAAATAAATATTTCACTTCCTCGAGTGAAAATAGAATCCACAACCAATCGATTTTACAGCAACACTTTGTGCCTCTGCGACACTGACCTCTAAAATCTTATTAAAAAAAATCATATAAGCTATCATATTTCTATGTTTAATCAACATCTACTTTTACTAAATTCCAGTTAGACTTACATAACTCCAGCATATGCACTGTTAGCAAACATGCATATTTTACATAATTTAGTACGGTGCATGACTTTCAAATTGAACTCCGCTAACGTATACTAATTATTTCGACTCCATAATTTAAGTCTCGTAACACTTAAACCCTGGTCTGGGATCCCGTTATCCTGATCCCGTAACCGTCTCACCTAGCTGGTGGTTCAGTTAGCGAGAAGCACTTCGTAAAGTTCCTAGAACACTTCGTTTTATATATTTCTTTAAAGTTTATTCGTATTTCAAGTGATTGTAGATTACTTTCTAGTGGTAACTAATATTAAGAAGATTTTATGTTTAATTTTGAAATAACACGGCTATATAATGATGATGAATAATGTATTTGACAGTGAAATGTTCTAGTAAATAGCAGAACGAATTAACGTGTATGAAAAAGTGACAGTTTTAATAGCAAGAGAAACAAAAGGAAAGCAATGAGTTACAGCGTATCTAAATTGGTATTCTGTGAAATAGAGATCTCTAGTCGATTACCGAATTCTTAGTCGATGCGTGTTCGCTTCGCTCCTTCACCGAATAGATCGCCGGAGCCTTGGATTTTTGAACCACCTTCAGATTATGTTTTGCCATGTGAAGTGAAACGGCAGAAAGGAGAAATCATGTTGAATCCAATTTTGAAGAAGACTTCGAGTGTAAAATATGCAACCAAAAACAGGCGGCCTGCGTCTGTTGCACTATTGCGAAATTTGTGTATGGACGTTCTTATTAGAAATGTATGTTTATTTCTGTTGATATTTTAATTTAGACCAGTTCCAGTCAATTACCATTTTTATATAATGACAAAATATTTTTAATATTTAATTTAAATTGCTTAGAAAAATTTGCACAATATTTAAATGTAATATGCATCTTATGAAATACACTAAATTTTATTGCATGCATATGCATGCAATAAAATTTAAACATTTATTCAATAGAAACTGAATAAATTTGGCAATTATTTTGTATTGATTTTTGATATAGTATAATGTTATATATCGGTTGTTAATGCTTTTTTTTATAAAATATACCTATTCTTCTATCTTGTATTCTACTCTATCTAGGATCATTTTTTTTTATTTATTTTCCTGTTTTATAGCACCTAGCAGAGTAGGCAGAGGGAACTTAGCAACCTAGTGTTAAGGCACTCCGTTCTTATTAAGACACTCCCGTTCCCCACTTTCCGTCGAATAACGAAAAATGTTGAGTGGCGGAACTCAACGCTATAATAAATATAATAAAAAATATTATTAGTTATAAATAAAAATATATGATTTATTCAATTGGCATAGTAAATTTGCTTAGGAAGGATATGATTATGAATCACACGCATTTATTAAACCTTATTTGGCGTTCACTATATAACTACAGTACGGTCAACAAGTCGTGGCGACTCAAGTTAACGTTATAGTGGCTGCGTAGATTTAATCGTAGGTCTTTTTCTCAGAATTATCTTTTTTCCTCCAGTGAACAATACGCAAAAGTTCAGTAAACCTAAATTCAGGGTGGCCACGACTTGTTGACCGTACTGTAGTCTAGAATCAAACGCAACAAATAAGGGTCACTTAACAGTATAGATAATGAACTAGCATTGCATACTGAATCATTTCAGTCGGTATCACGCGATGTCTGCCAATTATATACGGCCGCGTTTGTTTGTAATATATCCATTACTTTTTGGGGTTCCGTATCTCAAAACGAAAAAACGGAACCCTTCTTGAATCCGTCCGTCTGTTGAGACTATTTATATCGAGATCGCGTAGATCTCAATGTGAAATAAATTTCAAATATTCTAGACCATGTTCCCTTGAAATATGGAACAAAAATCAAGCTTCTACGCAAGAAAAAATATAAAGTACAAATAAAGGAAAATAATCCAAAAAATGAAAATTTATAGATATATTAGTGGGCACGCTCAGCTTCGCCCGCACCCTTAGGGCTGAATTCTAAAAAACCACGAAACATGTGTTCAATAAAATATTCTTAACAGTCTGGATTTAATTTTTAATAAAAATCGGTGGCGATTTAAAGATTTTTCCAAATAAACTTTCAACCCCTTATTTGAACCCTTAGGGGATGAATTCTAAAAAACCATGAAATAAGTCTTCAATGAAATATTTTTAAGAGTCTGAATTCCAAATTTTATAAAAATTGGTGGCGGTTTAATTTTTTTTCCATACAAACTTTGAACCCCTATTTTATCCTTTAGCGTTAAAATTTTTCAAAATCCCTTCTTATTGCATGTCCAGATTATGAAAATAAACATTTGTCCAAATTTCACGTTTCTACGCAAAGCGTTTACGGCGTGCGTGCGTCTTACCTCAGTCAGTCAGGTATAAGTCCTTTTATATATATAGATCACAGAACAAAAAACTTATAATTGAATTTTGGTTCATATAAAACGAATGCACACGTCCTCAAATTTAAATTTGTCAACTTTTAATAAATTGTACTTTCCGTTGGCGTACACCCACCCAAATACCAAATTGGTACGGAACCCTCCGCATGTGAGTCCGACTCGCATTTGACCGGTGTTTTATTATAAAAATCATGTTATCGAGGAAGACAGTGAGCGTTGGATTGTAAAATTAGAATGGTTTCGAGGCTGAAAGCTTGATGGTCTGATACTATTGTAGTCATTATATTATATCATACAGGTAAGGAGCGTAATAATTTTCCATCTGGCTGAAGTTCCGTGCTAGTATTTCGTTATTGCTAGTAAGTCAGTGGGTGTATAATAATATGTGGCGCATAATATATTCTTTGAGGCCAGTCGTGGCGCAGCGGCACGAGGTGTGACTGTAACGACTGGTTGTGGGTTCGATCCCCACTCGCGGAGATGAAATATTTACTTAAATTTATATTTCCATTTCTTCGCTCTGGTGTCGAGGCTAAGCGCGGCGTTGAGTTCTGCCACTCAACACGCAATGCTTCTAGAATTCGGCAGAAAGTGGGAAGCGGAGTGTCTTAGCACTAGGTTCCTTCTGCCTACCCTGCTGTGTGCGGGATACAGCGTGAAGCTGATGAATCATAATATATATTTTATAAGCTGAAAAAAAAAATCTTTTTATATAAGATAATAACAATTTGTATGAGGCAGTGAGGTCAGTTGTGGCGCAAAAGGAAGAAGTAAGTTCGAATCCCGCTCGACATAATAAAATATTTTTTAAGAGATCCGCCACTCAATACGCAGTGCCTTCAAAATTCGTGGGCAAACGAAGTGATATAACACTAGGTTCACCACGTTCCCTCTGCCTACCCTGCAAAGTGCGAGTTACACTATAAAGCTAAAAAATAATTTGCTATATAAAAAGGGTGAAACTAGGTGGTTCTATAAAATAATATAGATTAATGGAAGTAAATAAATTTGTAACAACCAAATGCTATTTGATACTCTCGCTCATCATTCTCGACTTCACCAGTAAAAGAATGAAAGTTCTTTATGGATGTCGAGTTCTGTATTCACTCTGAGTAAAATACAAGCTCTAAAGACTTGGCAAGTTTTTAACATTTTTAAAATGTTATTCCACACTTAGGAAAAAAGTATACGGGTTCGAGCCCCGCTACGTTAATTTTTTTATACGTTTTCCATCTACTAAAATAATATCAACTTAATAGGCCAGCACAAGCTGGAAGAACACTAACATCTCCCGATCGGTGAAGTTGAGAATGAAGCATTACTTATCTTTTAACTTGGCTCTGGGATTATTATTAAATAATGTATTGAAAAGCAAGGAAATCACCATATATAATAAAATTTTCGATTGACGCAATTATTATATATTTTAAATGAAACTCTTTAACCGGATTGATCGTGTATTAGTATTATACATTCTACCCTTGACTACGGACTACTGCAAAGTTTCGTCGGGTTTCCAAAATGTATAATACTTAATATACGCGTTTATTTTCGTTAAAAAGTTTAACGGCCCCAGTCGTAGCACGGGAGCACAAGCGTGTTACTGTATACGCGAGAGGTTTGAGTTCGATTCCCACTCGAGGAAATGAAATAAATTTATCGCTAGCTTCTCTTCATGAAGCTCCTAAAGTACGTAAAAAATACTATAAGTAATTGAAAACATAATAATATTTTTTTAATTTATTTTGTTTTTAGCCCCAAACCTTTGCCCTTCAAATGGGCAATGGCGAGGAAGAAGGGGATCCAGTATGGCCGCGCGAGGAGCTCGGACCCACCGGTGTGGAGGACATGACGCGTCTTCACGATTTGCATGAGGCGGCTTTACTATGGAATCTGAAACTTAGATACGAACAGGGTCTCATTTACACATACGCTGGGTCAATATTAGTAGCCGTTAACCCGTACAGACCTGTGGATTCCTTGTATGGATTGCAAACTGCTAGAAGGTATATATATTTACATAAAAATATTACGTTCATTGTTTTTAAAGACTACTTCTAAAGAAAGGAAGTGCTTTCGATTAAATTTTGCTGGTTACTAATTTGGATATTTTCATAATTTTTAATGTGGATTCTTTATTAAATCCGAGATTATAATGTCTTAAAGTTGTTCAACTTACGCATAGTTTTTATCTATCATAGGTACCATGCGGCAGAAGCTTTAGGGGACCTCCCACCTCATTTATTTGCAATAGCAGCAGCTGCTCGCTCATCTCTACCTCACCCTCAAGCCATTCTTATTTCTGGGGAGTCAGGTGCTGGGAAAACAGAATCCACCAAATTAGCAGTCCAATTCTTAGCTGCAGTGGCTCCCACGCCGCCAGGTCGAGCTCCCGTTTCAGAACAAATCCTTGAAGCAGCGCCGTTGCTCGAAGCATTCGGCAATGCACGAACACCAAAAAATCATAACTCTAGTCGTTTTGGTAAATTATTGGAATTATATTTTAAAGATGGCGCGTTGGCCGGTGCAAGAGTTGCTCATTATTTGTTAGAGAAATCAAGAATTGTTACGCAGTCACCGGGCGAGAGAAACTATCACGTTTTCTATGAATTGCTGGCCGGTCTTGATGAAGAACAAAGAAAGTCAAGGGGCCTGTTGACAGCAGAACATTATTTTTATTTAAATCAAGGAGGCGATTCAGGAGGTGCAGGCGCGGGTGCTGACTGGACTGCGTTATGTGGAGCGATGCAAGTACTCGGGATCGGTGATTCTGAAAGAGAAGATATAATAAAAGTTTTGGCCGCAGTCCTGCATTTGGGGAACGTTTATTTTCATAGACGCCAATTAAGGCATGGACAAGAGGGTGTCCAATTAGGTGGTGGGGCAGAAGTCCGCTGGGCAGCCCATTTGCTTAAGGTACCAGCTGAGGAATTAGCTAGAGCCCTCACGACGAGAGTCACAGCAGCTCGTGCAGAGCGTATGCGATCACCTCTACCTATAGACCAGGCGTTAGACGCTAGAGATGCTTTTGCAAAAGCACTTTATTCATCATTATTTAGCTGGCTTGTGCTCCGAATAAACTCGATAGTCCACCGCGCTGGATTACACGATGCTCATAGAATATCTCTCCTCGATATCTTCGGATTCGAAGACTTGGAAGAGAATTCCTTCGAACAACTTTGTATAAACTTCGCTAACGAAACTTTACAACATTATTTCAATAAACATATATTTAAACTTGAACAGCAAGAATACCAAAAAGAAAGGTTGGAATGGTCGAACCTTACGTGGAATGATAACTCACCAGGTATAAATCATTTGTTTATTTCTGTTTATATTTAACTTTCACACTGTATCTCGCATATAGCAGGGTAGGCAGAGGGAACCTGGGAAGCTAGTGCTAAGACGCGTTTCCCACTATTATTTTTAATAATTATACACAGTAAAAATGTATTTTATGTTTTAGTAATACAATTACTTAGCAAGAAGCCTGTGGGTATACTGCATTTGTTAGACGATGAAAGCAACTTCCCGCGAGCTTCAGACGCCTCGTTCCTGGAAAAGTGCCATTATAATCATGCTTTAAACGAGCTGTACTCTAGACCCAGGCTGGGGGCGAATGAGTTTGGAGTGAGTATGAGTCTCCAGGATAAGTCCAGGATCTCTCGAAATATAAGCCTTATATAAATTTTTACAGTTTATGTTCGAATATTATATTTCTTATACAAAGTTCGTAACGCTTGGGTTTTTTCGCTTCGATTTTTTGCTTAGATTTTTTTTGTGTTTGTTTCTTGCAATAAATGATAAAACAATATTATAATTGTACGAACCAAAAAAAGCTGAATATATTGAAAAATATATATTTATTTATAAATTGATATACTATGCAAAAAATGTGACACTATAGTATTTTTTTTGTAGTAAATGCATACTACCATGCCAGTAACAAAAAACTAACTTTTTTTAAACCAACACTTAATTTTCCAGATCAAACACTACGCGGGTCAAGTGTGGTATAACGTAGAAGGCTTCTTGGATAAGAACCGAGACGCTTTAAGAGGTGATGTCCTAGAACTACTGTGCAGCAGTGAAGTGCCTCTCGTAGCGGAAATGTCGACGCAATTGCGCGCACAGCACGACGCTAACAAAACATTGCCAAGAGGAGCCAATGGACGCTTCGTTACTATGAAGCCGAGGACACCGACTGTTGCGGCTCGGTAAGACCGACTTGAGTATTTCGTTTTATTTAGGTTTACTGCAGGATAGGCAGAGGGAACGTAGTGTTAAGACACTCTGTTCCCAAATTTCCGACGAATTTTGAAGGCACTGAGTGTTGAGTGGCGGAATTCAACACCGCTTTTTGCCTCGACAACAGAGTAAATAAAAACATTAAATATATTTGTAAATCGAACCCACCACCTCCCGCGTGTGCAGTCACGCTCTTGTGCTCTACGACTGACCTAAAATATTTAATTTATGCATTTTAAATGAAACTTATACATTTTTGAAAATTCGACGTTCCGAACATTTTGCAGTTGCAGGTACTCATGAGTCATGGATAAACAATCTAAACTAAGATCTTAATATTGAGTTAATAGCTTAGAATGATCGTATTCCGTCTTTAAATAAATTAAATAACCCGAATTGTTATTTGTAAATAATTTAAAAAGCTAACACCTTTTTTTATTCATTTATATTAAAACTTATTTTACCTGTGGCTTCTGGGACAGCGTACCCTCTTCCCTACCCACCCGGTGTCGCTGTAAAAGCCAATAGCCCTAACAGCATTAACCTCAAGTTCGAAAAAAAAAACCTGTGGCTAATATTCCTTAATGTAACCATTAAAAAAAAGAACAAAACATGCTCAAAATCTAAAAAAAATCTATATAAAAAAGAATATATTATATCTATAATAATTTAGAAGAAAATTCTTCACTTAAAACGTAACAATTTAAACACTACTAATCCATCCATAGTTACGACGAGTTGTTTTTGAAAGGTTTCATTTAATATCAATATACTTGCATTTCTAATAAGACTTATACCAGAGGCGAATAAACATCCACGTGTGCCTTTATAATATTTTTATTAAATATATATTGCTCTAAGCAAGAAATATTTTTAAAGTGGACGTGAGTATCTTTTTTGTTCTTTCTAAACGCAAGGGTTGTAGGTTCGATTCTCACTCCGCAGAACAAATTATTTTCATTTCCTCACTCAGGTAAGAAGATAATTTTTTAACACGAAATATATCTAAAAGTGGCGACATAGTGAGGTTCCCTCTATGCGATATGCGAATAATTTTAAAAAAAATCAGCTTCACGCTGTATCCCGCACACAGCAGGGTAGGCAGAGGGAACCTAGTGTTAAGACACTCCGTTCCCCACTTTCCCGAAATCTGGAGGCATTGCGTGTTGAGTGGCAGAACTCAATGCCGCGCTTAGCCTTGACACCAGAGAAAAGAAATGGAAATAACCCATAACCAGTCGGTTTTACAGTCACACTTCGTGCCGCTGCGCCACAACTGGATGCTGTTAAAATATATCGTTATTTAAATTAACCTTTGTTCCACAGTTTCTCGGACAGTCTCCACCAGCTCCTCGAGTCCATGTCGCGCTGTAACCCGTGGTTCGTGCGCTGTATAAAGCCCAATACAGATAAATCACCAATGAAGTTCGACATGCCGTGCGTGCTCGCGCAGCTCCGGTACACCGGCATGTTAGACACTATCAAGATCAGACAAATGGGATACCCTATACGAATACCGTTCCAGGGCTTCGTGGATAGGTATAGGTGAGGGAAATTTTAAATTGTAAATTTTTATAGTAGTATTTTAAATTTTAATTTTATTGTAGTATTTAACGTTATTCTGTTGTGATTGTGTGTTTTAGTGGCGCTTCAGCGACGGCTGTGGGTTCGATTCCCACTCGGGGGAATTAATTGTTTCCTCTCTGTGGCTTTTATATGTTTTTATTTTTAGAAACGCGTTCCAAATGTCAGGTTAAACGAACACTGCGTTACCTCTAAAATTCATGAAATGTGGAGAAGGCGACTTTTACTAGGTTTTTATAAGTCTTATATTAAAAAATATTTCAAGTTTCTATAAATAAAATGAAAATTTAGTTACGTATTATATAATATGATAAAAATAATTTAATTTATTTCCAGGTATTTATTGAAAGCGTTGCCTGCCCGCTCGACGCCCTATAGAGAGATATGCAATTCTATTCTCGCAGAAATGCCGCCTACCGGAGCTGGTATGTATCGTTGTATATTGGAATGTTTTATAGAATTAGAATAAGTAATCGATTTTAACTATTTTATATATAGACACGTGTATAAAGTAACCTTAAATACACCAATAAAGTGAAATATTTAATATTTTCATTTCTTCTCTCTGGCAACGAGACAAAGTGCGGCGTTGAGTTCCGCCTTTCAACACGCAATTTCTCCATAATTTAACGGAATAGGGAGAGAAGGAAGTTACTTAATGTCAAGCTCCCAAGTTCTTGCTACCAAAAGGAAATATGTAAAAATTTTTTTTAGGATACCTATCCTAGCAGTAAAAAAAAATTTTTACATATTTCCTTTTCATTGTTTTACCTTTTATAAATCAAAAAAAAAATATTATGTATGGCAAATGTATTGACGATAGAGATATGGGTTATGGTAATTAAGTTGTTTGTACAATTGCCTCACCCACGTACCAGTATTGTATATTGTTATAGTCGTATAGTGTAGTAGAAAGCGAAGGGGTATAACGCCTACTGTTTACTATGGGAGCCGAAAAACCAGTGAAGTACGAGTTGGACTCGCGCGGCTAGAATTCCGTAGTAATTCAGGATTGTAGTTCAAAGAATAATTTATAAAAGTTAACAAACTTAAACTTGCATTGCAACTTGCAAATGAGCCCTTTCATATTGTATGAAAACAATACAAATATAAGTTTGTTGTAATTTTTTTCCTTTATTCATAGTGTAAGTTTTCACTTTCTGCCAAATTTTAGCAGAATTGCCCTATAGGTTTTGATTATGCAATGAATTTCATTCAAAATGCAGAAATGCAAAAATGCTCGTATCTTTTTGTTATATTGAATTAGAAGCTGAGCTATAAAGGACCACGTAGAACTGAATATTTTTTATATAAATTCCATCCAGATACCTCAATCTCGCGATAAATGGTCTTGACGGACGGAAAACGAAGCGTTTCTATAAGAATTCCGTTTGTTCCTATTGAGGTACGAAACCCTAAAAAGCATTAAATTCCATGTGTTTTATCTTAACTCATACCCACGTGACAATTTACTTGAGTACGCATATAAATAATATAACGGAGCATTCTTTTTTCAATAACTGTAGGTGGCAATGTATAACAAAACCATCAAAATTACAATTATAACTCGTTGAAAAGAACCCACAAACATTACTGACAAATCTAAAACTTTATGCGATATACAGACTGATTTATGTTATAAAAATAATTCAGCTTCACGCTGTATCCCGCACACAGTATGGTAAGCAGAGGGAACCTAGTGTTAAGACACTTCGTTCCCCACTTTCTGCCGAATTCTGGAGACATTGCGTGTTGAGTGGCAGAACTCAATGCCGCGCTTACCCTCGACACCAGAGCGAAGAAATGAAAATATAAATTTAAGTAAATATTTCATTTCCTCGAGTGGGGATCGAACCCACAACCAGTCGGTTTTACAGTCACACTTCGTGCCGCGTGCTTCGCGCCACGACTGGCCTCAATTAATAGAATAAATTATTATTATTTTTTTAAAAAGTCACTAACAATTTGAAAACTACAGCATAAAAACATTTACAATATTCGCCAGTCACCACTGAACTCCAAAAATTTAAGTTTATCGATTGAATTTATTACCTTTATGGTTGCTAGTGCGGCCATTGTTTGTTTACGTTAAATATAGTATATACTACGTAGTATATAGTAGTTTATTTTGTAACAAAAACAAACTTATTTTAAGAGTATTCATATTTTGGAATATAAAAAAATAGTTTGCTTAGTTATAAATAGAATTTAAATTGAGGCCGGTCGTGGCGCAGCGGCACGAGGTGTGACTGTAAAGCCGACTGGTTGTGGGTTCGATCCCCACTCGAGGAGATGAAATATTTACTTAAATTTATATTTCCATTTCTTCGCTCTGGTGTCGAGGTAAAGCGCGGCGTTGAGTTCTGCCACTCAACACGCAATGCCTCCAGTAATCGGCAGAAAGTGGGGAACGGGAGTGACTTAAAACTGGGTTCCCTCTGCCTACCCTGCTGTGTGCGGGATACAGCGTGAAGCTGATTTTTGATTTTTTAAATTTTAATCGAATTAGTTGTTTGTTTTAAAATATATAGTATATACTTGTATAACAAATTAAAATTCCATAAAAAAAATATTCAAATAATTAAACAAAAATAAAGATTAAACGGGTAACGGCGTTCTTCGATGAAATATTTTTAACCCACACGTTTATGTTCTGTCATAGTGAAATGAGTAAATAATCAAAGTAATCATTATCATTTTAAATAAAACCTATTATCTTTATCTCATCCCCCGTTATTTTATATATACATTTGTAATATCTAAATATTTAATGACTTAAACAATTAGTAAACTCACCTTTCCCGAGATAGAGTTTATCAAATCTTTTATCGATAGTCATTATCGTGCTACAAGCCTCAGTCGAGGAACGAACTCCATACAAACATGTGGAAAATAGGAAAGAAAATTAGTTGGAAAAGTGTTAAGAAACGAAGTTATGGGTTCAAAGCCATGGTGTTATGTAAGTTCTTTTTGTTGTGTTTTTGTCTTTTTGTTGGTGAACTGTTGTTCTTTTGTTTATTGAAATTTTACATATTTTTTAAAATTATTTTTATCAATTTATTTGTCTTTACAGCATATTTTCGAAAATTAGATAAATTTCTTAATATTATTTTTTTTATTTTATAACAAATCTCGTAGTGCGTTTCGTACTATTAAATGTTATATAAACTGTATCTTTAATATTATTTATTTTTCTGTACTTTGAACATATAATAAAACTAGCTTTTAGTAGTAGACGTCGCAGTCGAGTGGATATTTCTCTCTCTCTCTCTCTCTCTTATTTATTTCTACACATGACATATTTGAAGCGCCCAAAGTAGCTTTGACCACCGATAAAGAAAAGATTAAAATCTGTCGTGACATAGCGCATAGGCCATGTGAAATTAATACAAAAAAAAAATCAATTCATACCAGTAGTTGCAGAGATTTGCACGTTCAACCAAACAAACAAAAAATGGGTAGTGCAGTCTATGGGGAGGTAGTCAGTAGACTGCTATACCCATTTAAAATATTAAAAACTCAATATAATACAAAAATATCAAATTATGTACTTATTTACGAATTCACTTTCACCTCTACAAGTATTATAAACAACAGTGAATCACTTATTACTTCATATAATACGTATATGTATAACTGATAAGTATGTATGGTAATAGTGTAATTATACAATCAATTATTCATATTATCGAGGCCGTTGTAGCGCAGCGGTTGACTGTAAACGCGACGGTTATGGGTTCAATTTTTTATTCAGGCATTAATTATTATTAGTTCCTAGCTCTAGCAATAAGTGAAAACGCAGCGTTTAGTTCCGCCATTCAAAATCGGACTGAAAGTGAGGAACGCAGGTCCTAACATTAGGTTTCCTCTGCCTATCCTGCTGTATACGGGATATAGTGTAAAGTTAATACTAAAAAATATTTAAAAAAAGACCAAATCATTTATTAATTCTTGTGCAAGTGTTGCAATAGTGTAATTATTTAATAAATAATTCATTTTCAGTGGGCGCTGACTTCCAGCTGGGCGCGGCGCGGGTGTTCCTCCGCGAGGCCTTACACCGCGCCTTGGAGCGCGCGCGCGCGGACAAGCTGAGAGCGGCCGCCACGCTGCTGCAGGCCAGGATCCGAGGATATTTGGCTAGGTGAACTTTTTATTTTTGTTTTCTTGTGCTAGTGACTAATGTACTTGGTGAAATTTAGTTAATTTAAAAGTTATCACGAGATATTTACTGTAAAATATGTGTTATGTGTGTTAAAGATTCTCTTTTATCGGAAACTTGTATAAATATCCTTATAATATTTTTTAAGCTGAAGTTTCCTTGCAAATTAATTTATTAAATCATATTTAGCATTTATGTAACTTACGTATGTAACTTATTGGCTTCTAAAACATCATTTACCGTAGTGTTTGGCGCTCCGGTCTCTCCGACTAACCCGCTAGAGATAAAGCGTGGAATATTTCTTATTAGTATTTCTTTAGTTTGTCTATACTAAATGCAGCACTGGCTCGAGGTGTACCAATCGCTGTATACCAGTAATGGGCATAAAATAGACACTTCTCTGTTAAGTAAAGACATAATATTATAATTGATTAAGGCATCATGGCGCAAATGTACAAGGGCAAGACTGTAACGCGAGGGTTTTGGGTTCGAACCCGCACTCGAGGAAATGATTTATTATTTATTAATATTTTCATTTCTTTACTCTAGTATCAAGGCAAAAGGCCCGGTGTTGAATTCCACTACTCAATACACTAATCTCCAATGTTGCATGAGGTATTCACCGTAAAAGGTAATGCATTTAGTAAGAAGTTTAGAATTAAAATATTAATATTTTTGTAAAATTAATGTAATTTACCACTGGTGAATCTAAATAAATAAATAAATACACAATGCCTCGAAAAATTTGGCGGAAAGTGGGGAACGGAGTGTCTTAACACTAAATTTGCTCTGCCTACCGTAAAAATTTAAATAAATAAAAGTTTATTTTCTTTATAGGAAACACTATGACCAAATGCGATACTCGGCTGTAAAAATCCAATCGTGGTGGAAAGCATCTCGAGAACGTCGCAGATACGTTATCATCAGGCGTGGAGTGGTTCGGGCGCAGGCGTTAGTACGAGGGAAACGAGCTCGGGCGCGAACTAAGGCGCTCAAGGAACAAATGAGACGGAGACAGGAAGCTCAACAGGCTGCTGCTAAGTAAGCTGACTCTATATATTTTTTTTTTATTAGCTTCACGCTGTATCCCGCACACAGCAGGGTAGGCAGAGGGAACCTAGTGTTAAGACACTCCGTTCCCCACTTTCTGCCGAATTCTGGAGGCATTGCGTGTTGAGTGGCAGAACTCAACGCCGCGCTTAACTTCAACACCAGAGCGAAGAAATGGAAATATAAATTTAAGTGAATATTTCATCTCCTCGAGTGGGGATCGAACCCACAACCAGTCGGTTTTGCAGTCACACCTCGTGCCGCTGCGCCACGACCAGCCTCAACTCTATATACCTCAATTTATCTATTTCCATTTATATATCGACAGGTAAAAGCTGTTATATCACAATAAGTAACCTGTAGCCACGATGATTATAGATTCGATTACCATTAATAAGGAAAATATTTACAATATATTAATTTCTCCGCTGTGGTAAAAAAACCGCGGCCGTATAGTAGTCTCTAAAATTTGGCGGTATGTGGACAAGGGAG
The DNA here is from genome assembly GCA_013421005.1 of Heliconius erato x Heliconius himera. Taxonomy (NCBI): domain Eukaryota; kingdom Metazoa; phylum Arthropoda; class Insecta; order Lepidoptera; family Nymphalidae; genus Heliconius; species Heliconius erato x Heliconius himera. Next base: position 33,307 of record JAATLQ010037308.1, on the reverse strand, counting down.
AGTCTTGACATTAGGTTTCCTTTGCCTACCCTGTTATACACCAACTTTGACGTTTCCAACAAAATAATAATATTTTTTTAGAAAACAATAACAATATATTTTATTATATTAATTGCAGTAAAGCCAAAAGCCAAAGACACACAAAACAATATATAAATAACTATATAGATTGATAATTTACGTGCATATGTATTTAAGTATAAATGAAATGTTTTGTAAATATAGACTATATTAACATACTGTTACGTATTTAGTTTTGAATAGTTTAGTGCCTTATTAACATTTACTCTGTAGGTCGTATATTCTACTATTATCTTTTATGAATGTAACTATTAAAATGATTCTTGCACAGTCATGCGAACTGCCTAACCGATTTGAATATAATTGACCGATAGATAACTTATCATCCAAATTAACAAATACGAAAACAAATTAATGAACAATATGTAAAATTCTATTTTAATGTGATATTTGACGCCACAGAGGTACAAAGATGCGCAACAGGTTTTGAATTCGATTCCTACTCGAGGATTTTTTTTTCAATTCCTTGCTCTGTTAACGAGACAAAGGGCAGCGTTGAGATCCACCACTCAACACGCAATACCTTCAGAATTTGAAAAGTGGGACACGGAAGTGTCTAAATTGGACTTAACACTAGGTTCCTAAATCTGATATAATTAATGTGTACCAAAATAATTTATATTTTTATATTTTAATAATCATTTGTTGACAGACGACGAGCTGCGGAACAAAAAGCGAAAGCAGAAAGCTTACAAGTGCTGGAAGTGCCAGCAGAGCTCGCGTTTATACTGTCCAAAGTTGACGACTGGCAGCCCCCGCATACAGAAAGAAATATATCTAAAGTAAGTGAATTTGAGTTAAATCTAATATTATTATATTCTTTATTGCACTTAAAACATATAAGAAATACAAAATTAAAAGGTTACTTACAAAGATTAACAATTTTTTTATAATATTTCCGCCAACTTATAGAAGTGGATGACTATCAAACAATATTCTTGTTAAATATTCTTGTATGTCAAATACATAGAATAATGCGTAAAATCGATTTTATACTATTAAGTGACAGAGTTGCACACATACAACTAATAAGTTAATGCTAAGGCTAAAATTTTTCTCTAATTTAGATTGAGAAGTAAGGGCTCTCCTGGTTTTGTAACATTTCTCAAAGTTAATTCATCTGTATTATTTATATAGTGATGTAATATAGCCTCTATTCTTCAGCAGCCTGTCCTAGTCCACTGCTGGACCTAGGCTTCTCCAATGGCACGCCACTGAGCTCTATCTTATATTCTTCATATATGTTAAATAAAATATTTAATATCCAACACAAAAAAAAATACAATATTAGGACATTAAACAAATGGATGACATACTAATTTAAAACCAAGTTCTATTAACTTGTCCTAATTGTGGGAATCGTAATTTTATTGATAATATATTTTCAATTTTGTTTCAGGTACCCGGTGAAGTATACGCAGAAGAGGAGCGGGTTCAATTACCTCGGGATCTCCAGCAATTTGCCTTCTCCAAGTTCAGCTCTGTATATTTTGCAGATGGCGGACAACTGAGTCCTAAGAAACATCCTATTACTAAGCCTTTCTTGTCTAAAGCGGCTGTTAGGTGTGTATTGACATTTTTTACTTATTTTTCTTTCGAACTGTGTCCGAAATCGAACCTGTTGCCTTTACATTCACACGCTTGTGCCTCTGCGCCATGACTTATTTATAGTTTTGTAAGTAAATAATAAGATGATTTTCTTGACTTATGATTGTTAGTGCGATGTTTGTGGATTCGATTCCCATTCAGTTGATTGAAGTTTGTTTCTCTGCTCTGTCTCGATACTAGATGGTCTTTCCCTATTATTATGTGAGATACAGTCTGAAGCTCAAAAGAATCAATTCAATCTACTTTTTTGTGTATTTATAATAATTATTCTTTTTTTTCAGGGACCAAGATTTTAATGATGCTGTAGCAATTTTCAAGCTCATTTTACGTTGGTGCGACGAATCTGCTGCTGGCAATGAAACAAGACAGAAGGCAAATAAATACTTATTAAAAATTTATATTATAATAAAAAGTCATCATTTTTAATTCAAAATACATCATTTGTTTATAACAATAGTTTTCGTTAAATTTAAAAGATTCCATTTCTGTTTTCCGCTCGGATTTTTACTAAAGATAAAAAACAAAAAAAAAATAAAGTCCCAGATTGAGCAGTTTGAGTCATGGCATTTATAGTTAGGCGTGTTCCCTTTGCGCCATAATACCTTCAAAATTGAATAAAAACATTGTATATATTCTAATACAAAATTAATAAATTAAAAAAAATAAATAAATAAATTAGCTTCACGCTGTATCCCGCACACAGCAGGGTAGGCAGAGGGGACCTAGTGTTAAGACACTCCGTTCCCCACTTTCTGCCGAATTCTGGAGGCATTGCGTGTTGAGGGGCAGAACTCAACGCCGCGCTTAACCTCGACACCAGAGCGAAGAAATGGAAATATAAATTTAAGTAAATATTTCATCTCCTCGAGTGGGAATCGAACCCAGAACCAGTCGGTTTTGCAGTCACACCTCGTGCCGCTGCGCCACGACCGGCCTCTTAGAATATATTTAATAACAAGACTCTTTATTATGTTATACAGGTGCTAGCAGACTATGTAGCGGCGCGGGGTTTAGCATCGCGAGGTCTACGGGATGAAATCCTCGTACAATTATGCAACCAAGTGGGTGGTGCTCCAGCAAGAGTATTACGGTTGCTTGCACATTGCCTCGCTGCGTTTCAACCTGGTCCAGCTTTGCATAAGTATGTTTATGGTTGTATTATATTATTTATTACTTATTATTTAGATAGAGACAGAGAAGACTTAGTATTAAGACACGTTTTAATAAATTGCTCTCAACTCGACTGAGATCGATCTTGTGATTCTGTTTTAATTAATAGATGGAACTAAAGTACAGTTTTGATCTTAGCAAATCAACTGACGACGGTACCTGAGAGCACTCTCAAGTGTTATCAAACTGTGACTTTAGATAGAAATGTGTGGTAAAATCTGTGTCGTTTTTGTGAACAATAATGGACTTTAAGAATATTTAGCAGGTGAAATTAATAACTACGACGAGTTAGATCACTATGCTAATCTTTTAGCAAAATAGCTATACCTATAAAAAAACTTACTAAAAAGGATGTGAAAAATCTGTTCAAATTGTCTCTAATCTACAACGCCTTTGATCAAAAAGCAAAATACGCATCTTAGTCTTAGCACATATTCCTGCGTATCCTCATATGCAAGATACAAAGAAAATAAAAAAATATATAATAATTAATGAATATTTCCCCAGATATCTAATCCGTCTAATATCCGAGCGTGCTTCCGGAGCTGAGCGCGCCCGCCTTCTGCGTCTGGCGTGCGGCACCGAGGCCGCGGCGGCGCGCGCCAGCGGCGTCCCGCGCCGCGCCCCGCCCACCCTGCTGGAGTGGAAAGCGGCTGCTGATAACGCCAGGCCTGCTTTACCACTCACTTTGTATGATGGTGAGTTTGGCTTTTAAATTATTATTTTATGCTGTATTCATCATCTATTTGTCCTCGTCCACAGTTGGTAATATGCTTCTGCGTATACGAGTCGTGACTCTGAAATTTGATATAATTTTAGATTTTTTTTACGGAAAAGTCCGGAAAATCTAACTTCAAAGTGGCTATTCGTCGGTGACTTTATGGTATATTATTTCGCTTTAGGAACATTTGTTGCTACAACGAAAAATATACTGACTGATTATTGGAAGCAATAAGACCGCCTTTGCGCACACGTTCCATTAAGTTGCAGAACTGAAAGCACCTTTATCCTATATCTTATAGTAGGTAATTAATAATTATTCAATCGCTCGAGTGGGAATCGAATTCACAACCATTGCGATCACAGTTTACTAATTTAAGAGTAGTAGTATTTAGCTGCAAAAATAAAATTTGATCCTCATTTGTCAGACACGTTCCACACAATCGGAGTGGAGTCGTGGACGACGTGCGAGCGCGCGGCGGCCAACGCGCTGTCCGCGGCGGGCATCTCGCGCGGCACGTCCGGCTGGTCACTCACTTTGGAACATAATGGACAACTTACTGGTTTGTAATTTTGTTTATTATATATATTTCTTTCGAATTGGCTTTATTGCTGTTGACCTGGATTGGTTTTAACAGCGTCTTTGGGCGGGTCTTTTTATTATAGTAGTGTGTGCACTTATAAACTCAGAGCTCATTCATTCGCTCATTCCATATAGTCACTCATTCATACACACTGTACGGTTTGTGCTTTCTATAGTAGGTAATTTATTTTATTTTTCGCACATAAAAAAATATATACACATTTATGGCACTTCAATTCAATTGAATACAAAATAGAAGAAAGTAATTTAAAATGTTATACAAGATTTAAAAATAATCATTAGGCTTGCATTTAACTTAACGGTCATTTCATAACAAAATAAAAGATTGCAGAAATTTCGAGCTTATGTTATATTTCTCCAATCTAACTAAAGTAATTTTTTTCAATATAAAAAGTTACTTACTTTATTTTTTTTAATGTCAAATATTTACCAACAGTTTAATTACCTCAGACCTAAAAAGAGTCGGCTCAATAAACCTAGCAGGACTTTTACCACAAAAATGTATGTATTTATTTAAATGATATCCTTTTAATTATTTCCTTACTTCTCTTATACAGAATGGGCAGGCTGCGAGTACGCGTTAGACGCAGTAGGTGAAGTAGAAACATGGTCTGCTCTAGCGAGTGCAAGAAGTGAACCTTTACGTGCATCTGGTTCCCGTTTAGCACCACCCGCGCCGCCACCACGCGCTTCTTCTGTAGATAGTGAGAGAGCTGCGAGGCCACAGGTACTTGTTATTTTTTTGTAATAAATTATTTGAGGCCAGCGTCTGAATATAAACGCGACTATTGTGAGTTCGGTCCCACTCGGGGGAATCAATTATTTTCATTAATTTCACTCTGGTAACAAAACAGGGTGTGGCGTTGAGTTACGCTACTGAACACACAAAATCTCGGAAACTTAGGTGGAAAGTGAGAGGTATCATAACTTAATAGATTTCCTCTGCCTATCTTACTATACGCGATACACAGCGTTGAGCCTAAAAAATATTTGATAATAATCTTTTGAAGACAAACACAATCTAATACTTATCATAAGTATTAGATCGTCTTGTTCTATTTACCAATATCTTGCATGAGATGGGGTAGCCAAAGGCAGTTATAGTGTAAATAAACTCAATTCTTTACTTTTTACCATTTTAGAAACATTATGTAATTTTTCTTACTATATCTAAATAGCTCCGAGCATGGATCAAATCCGCAACCAACACGTGCATTTATAAACATCTTAACTACGTCACAATGGCCTCTTCTGTTAATATATTAAAGAAATTATTCTTTAGTAGCGTATTTCCTTTACAGGTTCCACCACCAGAACCACCGAAGTCAAGGTCGCCGAGCATTCAACGTATGTTACAAGAATCTATAGATGAAAACATATCAGAATACAATTGGAAAATGGAACAGGAAGAATCACGTACTTTACCAAAAATAAGTGCCGACTACTCCAAAAATTCCGGTGAATATTCTAGAAAGAATAGCGAATATTCGAAAGATGCAGTTGATTACTCGAGAAATTCAAACGAATATTCTAAAAACAATGCCGATTATTCCAGAAATACCAATGAATATAATAAAAATAATGCGGAATATTCTAGAAATACGAACGAATATTCTAAGAATAATGTTGAATATTCTAGAAATACGATTGAATACACCAAAAATAATGCAGACTATTCTAGAAACACAAACGAATATCCCAAGAAGACATCCGAATATTCTAGAAACACAAACGAATATCCCAAAAAGACATCCGAATATTCTAGAAACACCACAGATTATTCCAGGAAAATATCTCATGATATTTTATCAAGGGAATCAGCATTAAATGAACGGTACTTTGAACAACAATCGGATAAAGTACGAAGTCGGTCGCTCGACAACTTGTTAGGTGACAACCCTGTGCCTCAACCGACCAAATTAACAGATCTAGGGTTGTCACAGTCACGACTGAATGACAGATATCATTCAGTGGAACGGCTTGGAGGGGCTCCAAGTGTGACAAGCAGTAAGGGAATGGAGCCGGAGTATGGCGCTAGTCGCGCTGGAGCCTCAAGGTATATTAAATCACAATATGCGGGTAAAAGAGCACCAGCCGGATCACAATCTAGTCGCGCTTATATTGAAAAAAGTTCTGAATTTAGTGGTGTTAGGTATGTATTTAATTTTTTTTTTTTTATTTTTGTATTTATATACATGAATTCTTCACGCTATAGGGAAAGGGAAGTTTACGGACGAAGTCATTAATTTTATATTAATTTAAAAATAATTTGCTAACTGTTCGTTCGTTTTTATTTAATAATTCTTGGTGTAAAATTGCAAAATAAGTGACTTCACACTAAGTGTCACAAATGTTACCAAGTGTGACGAGAACGGGGTAGATGTCAATAAATCATATACACATATGGATAGAACGTTTAAAGATGACCATCCATCCTAATTATATGTGAAATTAATAAAGAAAATTAAATTAAACTTTTATTTACAGATCCTCGGCAATGTCAGATACTTCTGAAGCTCCGAGTTTAGCATCACATGTACGGCGAGTTCGCGTTCCTAGTCAAGCATCGGATGTGGATCAATTTTTAGATGACCTTTTCTCCCCCGTATTAGATCCTAACATCGACGAACTTTCTGACGCGCGATCCCTTGCAGCTAGTATTAAAGGCGGCAAAGACTATAACAAATTTATTGATAGCATTTTGAGCTGTTCTTATAACGAACAAATAGATACTTTAAATAACTCAGAATCCATAGCACGTCTTATCAAAGGCGGTGGACAAGAAGAAAATGGTAAAGCAAGCAGAAAAGAATCAAATGTAGATTCTGTAGATGATTATATTACTAATCTGTTTGACCCCATCTTTATGAACGACAGTCTGAAAAGATTGACCGATGGAGAAGGATTATCAGAGGCTATTAAAGGAGGTGGATCAACTCCAAGAAATGCTGGTGCTAATACATCTGCACTTAGCTTTGGCGCTATTTCTTTGCCACCGTCGATGCCGGCGATGCCAGCAACACCTGAAGCATTAGCAGCCGCCTTAGGATTACACTTACCTCCTCCGGGAACAGTCGACATCAATGCATACCATCAAAACTTACAAAGAGCGTTCTTACAAAACGCGATGGCACAAAATCTACAAATTCAACAGCAGCTGTTGGCTCAAAATCAAGCTTTACAAACGTTACTTGCTGGTCAAGTTGTGGAATCGACCGACTCAGCACCTACATCACCGGTTCGCGCTTCAACTGTAGTACATGCACAGATACACTCACCTCCAAGGAATTCAGTTAAATCACGGAGAGAATCTAATGAAAGCATGTCAACAGGTGCTCCCCCACCTCCCCCTCCACCGATGCCACCGCCACTTCATGACATGGACCCCTCAGAAGCCCGGCCGTTTATTGATCTCTACGGCCGAGCAAAAACTGTCAGAATAGGAAAATGGAGGTGGCCCCCACCTAAAGATGCCGTAGGTCAAGAAACACCGCAAGATTTCACGAAATTCAAAATGCGTCAAATACAAAGAAGGATAACACCTCAAGCTCAACCGAATGGTGTGGAACATGAAGCTCCGAGAGGACGATCACGGTCCGAAGCCTCTCCAGCTATAGATTGGGAAGAATTTGAAGTGGACGGTCATTCTTCGTCAGCCCGGGAACCACCCTCGCAGAGAACTGCACGACGTAGTTTTGAAATCGGAGCACAAAGACCGTCTCCAGGAAGTGTTGGTAAATTGAAATTGAGCTCAGAAATGCGGCAAAGATTAGAAAGAGTGACAGCAAATCATTCTGTTCGAAGTTCGTCATCAGCGGCGGAAACTCCTCGTACGATTAACAAATTAGAAGATACTAGAAAACTAATGTTAGAGAGGCAGCTTGGAGGTGGTATGAGATTCGACGCGCCACCACCTCCATTGCCTCCAGCACCTCCCGGGCCAGCTCCTCCTCCACCTATGTCTCCACCATCACCCCCAGACAAACCTGCTCCACCTCCACCTGCTGATTTGTCTTCTACATTTGCTCAACTTCGACGTGATCGAGACACATTTGGTGTACATCAAAATAGAGAAGCTGATGATCGTCATGCATTCTTAGCTAATTGGAGTTCAAGAAGAAAAGAAGAAACCGACTCCACTCAAGGCGACGATTTAGCATCACGGTTCTTAACAGCCGATCGCCGTGAACATAGAGTTAAAGAAGACTGGGGTGATGAGTCTGATGGTAGGAGTTACGACGAGAAAGCTGGTAGAGATGAGTGGGATTCAGAATCTACATTAGACAACAGACGTGATATACGTGATAACTTCTCTGGTCGTGCTGCATCAGAAATATACGAAATACATCCTATTAGAACAGAACGAAGAAAAGAAGAGAATGAAATGGAAGAACACTTTGACCGTAAACGGTCATCAGCTATGTTTGATGATTTTGAAAGGTACGACGGAAGAAAGAATTCGCGTGATATGCTAGTAGGTAGGGCGAGGGACAGTCCGCGATCTGATATAATGTTTCCACCAGACGCTAACGATACTTTGAAAAAAACTGAACGTCCAACATTTAAGACTCATATGGCTCAAAAAGAAAGAGACAAGAAATTAGAAGCTGAAAGACGTCAATCAGTTTCTACTCACGTGACAGATAAAACAGAGCACATTGAACGTAAGTGTATTATTATATTTGAAATCTGTACATACATATAATAATATTGTAAGTGATCACTGTCTGTACATACAAGATGTATGAAAAAATCTATTATTCGAGGCGTCTATCAATATATAATGGAACCCAAAATAATGATACAATAATATCATAAATGTATTTTAATGATTAAACATGTAAACAGGTGACGTACCAGCCCCAGCGGCGTTGCTCCCATCAGAGCGATCGTATATAACGTATTCCCGCGTGCCGTGGAAGCTGCGCGTGCGCAAAGAAGTGTTCACGCCTTTAGAGACGTATAATGAACCTGCTATACTCGATCTGCTGTACGCTCAAGTGAGTATTAACGTCTTTGCTTTATTTTAATGTATAAATAATGAAAAATAAAAAATAAATTTTAGAATATGCTTAAATAGGGCTAAAAATAAATAAAAAAAATTTTTAACAACCAAACAACCACAGAAACAATGTTAATTGTAAAGTATTGATTTATAATAAGAATATTAACATCGTCTATTTTAACAAAGTCACGTATTATGTTTCTTCAGTTAGTATGTCTTTCAGAGTGGAAGAACATATGTATAACTTCTATTTAATTTTCTTGACTTAGTTATTTAAAAACATAGTTATTTAAGAAAATGACCCGAAAATATACTGAACATTTATCTTCTCAAATAAAATTGTAATATAATCTACATTAAACTTAAAATTTAATTAATAACAAAATGTTTAAGCAATTATAAACATCTAATAATATTTAGGAGGCCAGTCGTGGCGGAGGAGTACAAAGTGTGACTGTAAAATCGGCTACTTGTGGATTCGATCTCCACTCCAGGGAATAAAATATTTATTTACATTTATCATTTTCTTCGCTCTGGTCGACGCAAAGAGCGGCGTTGAGTTCCGTCACTCAAGACACAATGCCTCCAGAAGCTGGCGGAAAGTAAGACGGAGAGTCTTAACACTAGGTTCCCTCTGCCTACCCTGGTGTGTGCGGGATACAGCGTGAAGCTGATTAGATTTTTAATAATATTTATTTATTTTCACAAATTCAATCCCTAGATCGTCCATGACATAACATCAAACACCCCATCCCTACGCATAAGCACAACAGAAAGACGAGCGGGATCCGCGTGGCTACGTTCACAGAATGGACCACCACGGGTCAATACTAAACGACAAGCTGTGGAAATGGCGAGAGAATGGCCGTTTTATTTCGCTAGATTGTTCTCGGCGAGAATGCCGCCAGGAGAGAACGCCGTGCTGGCGGTCTCGCATAATGCTGTCACTATTGGAGTTAAAGGTAAAATACTATGTGTGTATAAATATATTGTGAATTATAAATTAATATGTTATCTGTGTTAGTACGTTTTGATTTTTATTATCTGTATGTCTGAATTTAGTGAGATTTTTAAATGTCATAATTTTTTAGCTAGATAGATAGGCACAGGGAACGTGGGAACCTAGTTTGAAGACCTCCCACTCGAGGAAACGAATCATATTTAATATTTTAGTTTTACTTGCTCTGGTAACGAAGCAGAGTTTGGCGCAAAGTGGGGAACGGAAGTATTATATCACAATTTTCTCTATTGATCTTGCTATATACGTGTTGTGTGAAGCTAAAACAAAAAAAGAAAGACACTATACCCTTTTTTTATTTAACATTTACAATGAAATCTCCACACAGGTCCCAACGGCCTAACAACGCGTCGCTCGATACCTCTACAAGGGCTGCGCGCGGCGTCGCCGGCGCCCGCCACGCTACAACTAACGCCGGGTCGCGACCCGCCACTCACATTGCACGTACCGCTCGCGCATCACGCCCATGCTATTATAGTGGAGTTTGCTTTGCAGTGTTCACAGGTAAGATTGCTTGATATATTTTTTTTTGTAGCGTCACGCTGTATCCTGCACACAGCAGTGTAGGCAGAGGAAAAGTGTTAAGACACTCCGTTCCCCAATTTCTACCGAATTCTGAAGGCATTGCGTGTTGAGAGGCGGAACTCAACGCCGCACTTTGCCTCGACACCAGAGCGAAAAAATAAATATATTAAATGTTTTCATAAAAACTAATACTCGAACCTACAACCTGCCGCACTTACAGTCACATTTTGTGCGCCTGCGCCACTCCTGTTTTTGTTTTTTTTATTATATTGTAGGTATAGTTAACGCCGAATCGCGATCCGCCTATCAATAATTGAAAGAGAAAAAATAGAAATTAATTCTTAAAAAAAAAGTTAATTGATCAAATTGCGTTAAAATATAATACTTTCTGAAAAAAAAAACTATTATATTTATGTAAACACATTCACCGTATTTATAATGTGAAGAGCGTTATATCATAGAAAATTATGTGAATATTTGACAAAGTGATGAAGAATGACTCAGCCGAAAGTCACCAGACGGTGATATTTAAAATAAACGATTAGAGCGGTCCAAAATAAATATTTCCTTACTTCCGAAATTGCTTAACCTCAACATATTGCATAATAAACAATCTTCATTTTGACATCATTTTTAATTTTTACTATAATATGATGTATGATAGAATGATGCAAAGTTCAAAAATTACATAAATGTTTACACTAAAATATGTATGGAGGCCAGTCGTGGCGCAGCGGCACGAAGTGTGACTGTAAAACCGACTGGTTGTGGGTTCGATCCCCACTCGAGGAGATGAAATATTTACTTAAATTTATGTTTCCATTTCTTCGCTCTGGTGTCGAGGCTAAGCGCGGCATTGCGTTCTGCCACTCAACACGCAATGCCTCCAGAATTCGGCAGAAAGTGGGGAACGGAGTATCTTAACACTAGGTTCCCTCTGCCTACCCTGCTGTGTGCGGGATACGGCGTGAAGCTGATTTATTTTTTTATTTTTAAAATATGTAATTTACATTTCATTCAAGGAAATATGAAAAAGCGAAATTGTTACTATTGTAGCACAGTAAAAGGTGTTTAAATAATTTGTAATTCGAGAGAGAATTGAGAACGTTTCCTCAGTTTGTTTCTTTGGGAAAAAGGATTGTCATTAAGTTCTGACATATCTCATGTTATCTTTATCATCTCTAATATGTATAAGAACCGAAACTCACTGCATAGTAAGTCATAAAAAAACATATACGAAAGAAATATATGATAGTGTTTTTTAACTTCACGCTGTATCGCGCAGCCTCTTACCAGGAGTAAGGTACATAGCAGGGTAGGTAGAGTTAGCCTGGAAATGTTAAGACACTCTGTTCCCATTAAGCCACTGCCGATACCCCTTTTTCCGTCAAATTCTGGAAGCACGCACGTAACATTAATTGGCGGAACTCAACGCCGCGTTCTGCCTCGTTACCAGAGCGAGTCGGTACCAGATTATAGTAAGAAATAATAATAATTATTATAGTTATATAACATTAAAAAAAAACAATTTACTGTGAAGAATGTTATGTCTTATTTACTATATAAGGTATCAACAATATTTGCTTGCTTATAATTAACAATAAACGAGTTTAAATCGCTTTCTTTTACAATACTGGTAACCCGTATATTATTAAGTACTTTCAAATAATACTTATTTCATTTTTTTTATTATTCAATCGATTACATGTCTTTCTTTTAAACTACATTTTTTATATAACAAAAATATTTTTAGTTAAGAGTCATTTATATTTTAATTACTGTCATTCTTAAAGTATTTTGCTTAATTATATCCATATTGTTCCAAATAAGAATACATAAGGGATTTATTAAATATTTCTCATTTATACAAAATACGACTAGCGATATTATAGCCAAATTATGCAAAATCTTTACATAAAACGTAGCTTTTGTGATATTCTCATAGATAAGCTTTACTACTGTTAAAAATCGTCTAAATCTGTTCAGTAGCTTTTGCGTGAAACTGGAACAAATATACATCCTTACAAACTTTCACATCAATATAATATTAGGCCTGTCGTGGCGCAGGGGCACAAAGTGTGACTGTAAACGCGACTAGTTGTGGGTTCGATCCGTACTCGAACAAATGAAATATTTATTAAAATTTATTTTTCCATATTTTCTACATGCGGAATACTGAAAAAAAAACATAAAAAAAGCTTTTACATATTATTATATATATGATTTCTAACAAAGCCTATTTAAATAAAATTATTTCACAAAAGCTCGTTCCTGCTCCATAATTAGCCATTCCACTGTAACCAATTAAACGATGATTGTATGTAATTGATACAGTTATATTAACGAGGTACCAGATGCTCACTGGCCGTTGCAGATCATATATACATACGTATAACGCAATACTATAGTTATAAGATATAAAAAAGAATTTAATATAACATTTCTAAATAAAATAAATAAATAAATCAGCTTCACGCTGTATCCCGCATACAGCAGGCAGAGGAAACCTAGTGTTAACCCGAATTCTGGAGGCATTGCGTATTGAGTAGCAGAACTCAACCCCGCGCATTGCCTCGACACCAGAGCGAAGAAATGGAAATATAAATTTAAATAAATATTTCATCTCCTCGAGTTGGGATCGAACCCGCAACCGGTCGGTTTACAGTCCCACTTTGTGCCTCTGCGCCACGACTGGCCTCTTTTTTCTTAATAATACATTCATTATTTGTTATTTACTTTATTATAATAATTAAAATTATTTAAAATGGTCCTAGGTTCTCTCCGCCTACCATATTTTTAATAAATTTTATAACACAAATATTGTTAAACTTAACTCTTATATTGTTAAACAATATAAACTCCTGTCTATACCTATATAAATTAATCGTTAGATAACTTCAATTAAATCTTGAAAGTACATATCAGATTTGATTCGCCAATTTGCTCCAGAATGAGCGTCCGTTACAACCCGTTACAGTCGTTACACTGACCAAACACTTGTGGCAGAAAATGACGCTATTATATAAAAACAAAGGAATATTTAATGTTGAAATTCGTAATAATGAAAATATTTTATCTATAAAAATCAGCTTCACGCTGTATCCCGCACACAGCAGGGTAGGCAGAGGAATCCTAGTGTTAAGACACTCCGGTTCCCACTTTCTACCGATTGAGGAGGCATTGCGTGTTGAGTGGCAGAACTCAACGCCGCGCTTTGCCTCGACCAGAGCGAAGAAATAGATATAAATTTAAGTAAATATTTCATCTCCTCGAGTGGGGATCGAATCCACAACCAGTCGGTTTTACAGTTACACTTTGTGCCCCTGCGCCACGACTGGCTTCCCAAATATACATAGATCTAATCAAGAATATGAGGACTAATTAAAAAAAATGAATTTGAAGCCGTCGTGGTACAGGAGCACAAGCTTGCAACAGTAAACGCGACGGTTGTAGGTACGATTCGGGAATGAAATATATAATATTTTAATTTCTTTGCTCTGGTAACGAAAGCAAAGCGTGGCGTTAAGTTCCACCAATCATCGCACAATTCACCCAGAACTTAAAACTAGGTTCCAAAGGGTCCCTCTACCTAATCTGTTGTGTGCGAGACGCGAAGTAAATCTTCTAAATTTTGAAATTAGATAAAAAAATAATATAAATATGATATATACTAAAAAGTCCATTATACAAAAATAAATCAAGTTAAAAATTACCATAAATATCTTAACACTTTCCTCTACAACTCTGTGCATATTTTGATTTGTTTTCATAGTTTCACTGTGAAGACGAGGTATAAAAAGTTATTAGACCAGCTAATATATTCATCTAACACAATATACTTAAGCTATATTTTAGGTATGCGTGGCTTATGATCAGAAATGACTTCCTATTTAATTATTAGAAATAATCAGCTTCACGCTGTATCCCGCACACAGCAGGGTAGGCAGAGGGCACCTAGTGTTAAGATACTCCGTTCCTCACTTTCTGCCAAACTCTGGAGGCATTCCGTGTTGAGTGGCAGAACTCAACGCCGCGCTTTACCTGGACACCAGAGCAAAGGAATGGAAATATAAATATAAAAAAACATTTCATCTCCTCGAATGGGGATCGAACCCATAACCAGTCGATTTTACAGTCGCACTTTGTGCCACTGCGCCACGACTAGTCTAGTTAGAAATAATAATAGTTATAATATCCAATTTTATTATTTAACTTCTCCATTTAATGTCATCATGTTATGAAGTCATGGAGACTTTAAACATAAAAATATTTTCTCTTATACTTGATATACATAGGTTTATATGAAATATACGATAAATTTCTTTACATCATTTACTAGCTCCGTAATTCTTAAAAAATATGGACAACAACTGTAGTTTTCGAATATTATAAGGAGCATAATATAAGTGATACTATTATTATTTTTATAGATATTAGTATGAAATGTATTAAATATATAGGACATATATTTAAGAATTTTCTAATTAATTGTATGATTTATATCTAATTCACAATCTAAACGATTACGAAAATTTTCCAAAGAAAAACATTTTCACATAGGACTAAAACCGTTCATATCGAACCATAAAATTTAATACAATTCTATTATAAAATACAACAAAGTAAAATAAAATATAGACTGACAATGGACCAGCACAACCTTCGACAACCTCTAATTGAGATAACAGCCTGACATCCCGTGTCAAAACGACAACAGAGCCCCCCATGCCCCATAGCGCCAGTGTCCGCGATCGCGCAGTCGAACCGTGACCGCGCACTCGCGCGCACCATGCAGCGCCCGCGCCTCTCCGCCGCGATGCGCGACAATTGGCGCCACCTTCAAAGAGTATACGGCTTGGAAGTCGACGATGACTTCCCACCTCCCCGACGAGCACCCAGTCTGGATTCCCTCATAAACTCCTCAGAAGGCGCCGCCTCTAGTGAAAATGCCTCCGCCCCTGAAGACTCCGATTCGGGGGCGGACACTCGCGATCCGGAACCGATGCGTCGTAAAAACAAAAAGTGCCCACAGAGTTTCTCGTCCTCCTCCAGTGGTCATATGGAGACGATCCACGAAGAAACCACCGAGCCCAAAGTGTCTGTTAAAGAGATCCTCGCTAGATTTGAGAATTTGAAGGAGAAAAGTGACATCACTCAGGTAGTGTTGTGCAGTGTACTGTTTTCACTGAAATTATCGATTTCTTTATATAATTATCAAATTCTGTGGCGATCATTATATCATTCGATATATAGAATGTTCGTTGAATCGTTTTTTTTTTCTTTGTAAACTACACATACACAAATAAATAAACCTAGTTGAATAAAACATAGTTAGTTTGCAAATGAAACTTGTCATTCCAATGTGAATAAGTATTGTTTTCTTACCTAAGACGCATTTATGCATTATTATACGTACGTACGTACATACGTATGTTATCACATAAAATTATTTCTTTCAAACTCTACACGACGTTTATATTGTTAAATTATAATAAAATACTACAATAATAAGATGGAAAAAGGTATGTATATCAAAAATGTAAAAAATGATATCAAATTAAAATTAAAAATTAAATTAGCTTCACGCTGTATCCCGCTTAAAAATGATATCAAATTCGGCAATAATGTTTTGTCTTTTAATTCGCAAAACAATTTCTATTTTCTAATATACGAAAAATATAAGAATATACGAAATTCTTCACTATCTTCTATTCAAAGTATAAAATATATTTTAATATATATGAGAATAATATACAAAATAAAATATAAACTCGCAACTTTGTATAGAATTCAAATAGCCGCAGATGTCATTCCCTAACTATTATTTAACGATTAACGCACCTGTCGCACACAACCGAACATGACCCTTCACTGGTCAAGGCACACCGCTTCTTATTTCACGTTTCTTGTGATTTACACTCACATACCATATTATTTCTTTCAAATGTTTTGTAAATAGATAGATACAAGTAAAAGTTGAGGCCAGTCGTGGCGCAATTAAACCAGCGTGTGACTGACTGTAACAGATAGGTTGAAGGTTCGACTCTCTGGAAACTCTGAGGAAATTAAATATTTAATATTATCTCATCTTCACGAGTTTAAGCGTGGTCGTTGCCCAGGTTAGGCGTCACGTTGAGTCCTACCACTCAACTCGCAATGACTCCAGAATTAAGTGGGGAACGGAACTGTCTAAATGAGAATGGAGTGTCTTAATACTAGGTTCCCTCTGCTTACCCTACTATGTACGGAATACAGCGTGAAGTTGTATATAACAAACAAAATCAGTAGACTACAGCATAATACGATTTTAGTTGATACACTGTTACGTATAAATCACAAATTTCTCAATTAAAACGTCGAGGCCGCTCTAAGAAATTTGATTACCTAGTGATTTAAGATTAAAGTTTTGGTAATCCAACCGTAATCGACTTTACGAGATCGTACATGAATATTAAAGTGAACTTTCTCTAACGCACTGGAACATTGTAATAACTTTTTTTTTTCACTTTCCGTGCGTGTTATTATTGAGAAATGATTTCCTCTAACCATTGTTGGTAAAGACGGGTGTTTACACGTTTTAAATAGTAGTAGTGTCGCAATCTTGCGTCAGAGTTGATTTATACAAAAAACCTGGAAATTTGTTTCAGAAATGGAGCGAGGCTCACACGATAATTAATGAATCAGCTTCACGCTGTATCCCGCACACAGCTGGGTAGACAGAGGGGACCTAGTGTTAAGACTCCGTTCTCCACTTAATATTAATTGCTATATATAGCAAATAATAATATTAACTGCTATATATATCAAATAAATGTTATCATTTTATAGAGGCCGTCGTGTCCCAGGGGCACTAGGGTGTGACTGTAAAATAGGCTGGTTATAGGTTCGATCCCCTTTCGAGGAAATGAAATATTTATTTAAATTTATATTTTCATTTCTTCGCTCTAGTGTCGAGGCAAAGCGCGGCGTCGAGTTCCGCCACTCAATACGTAATGCCTCCAAAATTCAGGGGAAAGTGGGGAATGGAGTGTCTTAACACTAGGTTCCCTCTGTCTACTGTGTGCGATGCAGTGTGAAGCTAATTTTTTATTTAAAATTATATTTTTGCAGCCAACGTCTACACAGGTAGGACTTATGGATACTTATTAAAGTAATTTTCTTATTTATATTTATAGTATGACCGTAATTTTATGTGATGTCAAGTTTAATAGAATATTATACTAAAATTATCTTTTTTATGTCAACACGCGAATATAAAAATGTTGAGATAAGACAAAGTAGTATCTAGTTGTAAGCTCGTACTTTTTTCAGCTTCACGCTGTATCCCGCATGTAGCAAGGTAGGCTAGTGCTAAAACACTCCACTCCCCACTTTCCGCCGAATTAGAAGCATTGAGTGTTAAACGGCGTAATTGAAAGACCGCGCTTTGAAAATCGAACCTGTCGCGCTTACAATTCCATACTCGTGTAATTTTCTCATGCAATATATTTCAGGCAGGCCAGTCGTGGCGCAGACAGCGCCACGACTGGCCTAAAATATATTTTATCATATTTAAAGTTTTTCTTTTATTTTATCATATTTAGAAAGGAATTGTAAAACGTTGATTTTGTGGAAGATGTTAAAAAGACAAATTTTAAGCAATGACCTTCTTGAATGTCATCATGTATGTGTGTGTAATTATTTGTTGAGTTGTTTTATTTTTTCTTGGTCATATTTTCCTCCAAAAAAAAATCACAATTACAAATTTTAATCATTAAATCTTCTGTTCTATTCAAACATAACATTGTTATTGTACATAATATGTATATATATCAGATTTTCAATCGATGCTAATATATGAGACAATATACATATATTAGCTTCAAGATGTATCCCACACATTTCACAGCGAAGCTGGGAATGTTAAGACACTCCGTTCTCTTTAAGACACTTTCTTTCCTGTTTTTGTATCTATATGTATTTTAAAAAAAATGCAAATTATATAAAAACTTTTCACCACTCAACATTTGTGATTACCGATGCTATCAATACACAACAACAGCGCAAAACTAATAAAATCCGTCACGTCGCGCGTCGGCGGGTGACAATTGCGCGGGAACCCGACCGTACTTCCGTTTCCTAATGTTACATTACACGTGGAACCGTGTGAACATTCGGTTTGTTTGTAAAAACAGCAATGGCTGGTTTCTTGTTCTAAATAAGTTTTCATCTACTCATATATGATTAGATTAGTTGCGAGAGCGTCAAAATAATGTATTTTAACAAAATAGTAGATTGTAAGGCAACAAAATAGAAAGTTAATAGTAAAAGTTAAAAAATATAAAATTTTTAATGGACAAGATACATACGTACCATATTTTTTAGAAATATTTATATAAAAGAATAATTTTATAATCTGTATCGAGTTAATAAAATTTAGCGGGAATTTTGACATACAAATTAATCTTTGACACTAACGAAACCTATTATATAAGACATAAATATTCTATGTCAAAAAATATTAAATAAATATAATAAATGCTAGTTTAGAATATATTTTAAACGAAACGGCCTCGTATTAAAATAATTTTAAATGTCATTCAAATCCAAATAGATTTTTAAATGATGTGTTTCGTCGTATTCATGAAAGTAATTATTTCAAGTAATTATTTAAGGCCGGTCGTGGCGCAGCGGCACAAAGTGTGACTGTAAAACCGACTGGTTGTGGGTTCGATCCCCACTCAAGGAGATGAAATATTTACTTAAATTTATATTTCCATTTCTTCGCTCTGGTGACGAAGCTAAGCGCGGCGTTGAGTTCTGCCACTCAACACGCAATGCCTTCAGAATTCGGCAGAAAGTGGGGAACGGAGTGTCTTAACAGGTTCCCTCTGCCAACCCTGCAGTGTGCGGGATATAGCGTGAAGCTAATTTAATTTAAATTATTATAAGCTACAATTTTGTCCTATCTTCTATAATGTCATTGTAAAAACAAAACTGAATCGTAAAACAGAACACACCGTTACATCGATTAAGAGCAAAACGAGATATCGATTTGCCACAATACAACTAATATTTTAACAAATATTGCGATAGTCGATCTGTCTCGTATGTGCGTGCGTGACCAATTTTGTTGGAAATAGCTTCTGATATTGCATTCATTTTTCATCTACTTTCAATCACTGACGTTTGTGGTGGTGGTGGTGACGTTTTGTTGCAACCCATTAATAAATATTGTTTTCTATATAGTTAGAAGTAGTAAAGTCTTCTAAATTCTTGGACTTTTTGTAGACAAACGGAATTTAATGTTAAGACAATTTGTTCCCCACTTTCTCGAGATATTGCGTTTTAAGTGGCAGAATTCAACGCTGCGCTTTGCCTTGTTACCAAAAAATGGAAGGAGTGGAAATCGAAACCAGAACTATCGTGTCTAAAGTCACACGCTTGTACCGCTGCGCCATCACGTCGGCCCCGTCTTAACACTAGGTTCCATTTGCCTATCCTGTTACATGAGGGATACAGCGTGAAGATAAATAAAAAGATAGAGAAACTAATGTCATTCCGTTTTCCACATTTCATCAAACCCAAAAAATACTACAATTTGATTCACCAAACTCATCTCTCGCTACGACTTCTTTCTTATTAGAGAGATAAAAGATCTCCATATAACGTGACTAGACTAAGTGATTGGTGCTCAACTGGCACACTCAGAACACTATAATCTAAGAACTAAACTGAACTAAGAAGATAAAAGAAAATAAAGATAGAACTCATATACTCATAGGGTAAATATTGCACTATGTAAATTTTAATGTTAAACACAATATAGTACAAGGTGCCCGGCCGCCATGGCTCAAAGCGAGCGGTGCGCTGGTCCGTGCTTCCTGTCCGTATACTACCTAAATGCAGACTCTTCTGCATTATGCGTATTATTCCACTGCTTTAGTTATTAATATGGTGGGTAATAATAAAATAAAAATAAATATTGCAAATAAAGAAATAATGCTATGTTATTAAAAAACCATAATGTGCGAAATTATTTTTCTTAAATGTTTAGGGTAAATATAAGGTACTTTAAAGCCTGTCGTGCCGTGAGCGTGTGTCTGTAAACGCTACTGGTTGCGGGTTCGATCGCCACTCGAGGAAATATTTAAAATTTTCTGGTTTCAAAGGAAAGCGCGGTTGAGTTCTGCCACTCAACACTTCAGCGCTTTCTCCAGAATTCGGTCAAAAGTGGAAAGCGGAGTGACTTAACATTAGATTCCCTCTGCCAACCTTGTAAAAACAGATACTTTTCTTATTAAACCTCTTCCAAAACAATAAATGGTATAATATAAGAAATGTAATTTCACATGTATATATACAGGGTGGTGTACCAGTATGTAATTGATAATTTAATTCAGCTAATAGCTGCTCCAAAGAGAGCGTAACAGCTCACTTTCGTCCATTTACAAAATTTTTTAATTACCTACCATATCAATTATGAACGTAGGCTCGTGAGGTCGTTTTGATTTCATAATTTTGGTTTTTACATTTAAAATTTTATCGTTTTTATCTACGTGGAAGTAAATTTGACAAAAAATGTACAAAAATATAAAAATCTGGTTTGATTTCCTTGAATTGCCACATGCAAAATAAAATATTTTGTATTAATATGATACCTAAGACATTTAATTAAACTTCTAAATATATATAAGAATCGTCAAAAAATACTATAAATGTTCCTATGTCAATATTTTATTATTTTAAATAAATAAATCAGCTTCACGCTGTATCCCGCACACAACAGGGTAGGCAGATGGAACTTACTAAGACAGTCCGTTCCACACTTACCGCCGAGTTCTGGAGGCATTGCGTGCTGAGTGACGGAACTCAACTCCGCGCTTTGCCTCGCCAGAGCGAAGAAATGGAAATATAAACAATGAAATAAACATTTCATTTCCCCGATTAGGGATCGAATCCACAACCAATCGCGTTTACAGCCATACCCTCTGCCGCAAGCGCCACGACTGGCCTCAATTTTATGATTTTTCATCAATTTAATAAGAAATTTAAAGGAAAATTGTGAAAATAATATACTAATACATCTTTAGAGCTAAATCGCGTGCAACAAGGCCAGCTACAATAAAGGCTACAATAAAACAGATGCTAAACATTATGTATAGACACCTTCCGCTCGCAGAACAATGTAACAATGATACTACTACATAGGTATCGATGTCAGCGATAGCCACATATATATTTATATTTTTGTTTTTTTAAAGTGAATTATTTTTTTTAGTTAGTTTTTTTAAGGATTTTAGTTAGTATGGATTTTGTAGTTTAGTTTTACTATAGAATATTTAAAAAATCTGTGAGTAAGTAATGTAAAAATGATATATATTGAAAACGTCACGCTTTTAACAACATAAAAGGCTGCTAGGAAGTAAATTGTTTTCTTTTTAATGTTAATTATCAACAAGAAAAAAATACTGCTTAAAAATTAATTTGCCATACAAATATAAGCCGCGAGAAGAAGCGTGCGACTGTCAACGCGATGGTTGTGGGTTCTATACGAGGAAGTGAAATAAAATATTCAGTATTTTAATTTCTTCTGAAATTGTTTTAATGGGAACGGACTGTACTGACACTAGGTTTCTAGTTTCCCTCTACCTTCCCTTCCACGTGATGAGATTCAGCAGCTAAAACAGAAGCTAAAACACTATAAACTAAATGTATTTCAGTTGTAGCCATTGCATGGCCCGAGTTAAAATATATTTTGGTGTTAGAACAGTAAATTTACGAAACTTTTAAATCTTACGTAAAAATTACTTTAATTAAGTTAACTGTATATGAATTTAAAATTAAATAAAAATTCTAAATGTGGTATACTATGAAAAATGTTATGCGACTATCTTTAAAATATGGACACCGAAAGAAAAAATTACCAGATTATTTGAAACAAATTAATGGTTACTTTTAAAAATGCTTCAATTTTCCCATTCAAAATTTTTTAGTTGAATTTATTTTTCATATTAAAAAAATATCCGAATTATAGAAAAATCTGTGGCCATCGTGGCGCAACAGCACAGTGTGTTGCTGTAAACGTGAAGTTGTTGGTTGAATTACACAAGTAGAAATGTGATATACGTAGTATAGCTTTATACAAATAAGACAAACAAGAATAAATGGCACTGCATAAACTACAAAATAGAAGGTTGTCGTGTAAACACAGGTTGTGAGTTCGATTCCACTCGACGAAAAAAATATACATATTTCTTTGTTTTGATAATTAGGCAAATCCCAGCGTTGAGTTTTATCATATAACACAATGTCTTAGAATAGTGTGAAACGAAAATGTCTTATTGAGAACGGAGTGTCTTAAAACGAGGTTCTCAGGTTGCCTCTGCCTACTCTACCACGTGCGTGATACGGGAAGCGTGACAGATAGCATCAGGTAAAGATATTTTATCACCGCGACTCTTTTAATTCATTTCTTTGACATAATTTAAAAGCTCTAGATCCTGTAAAAGATACGATAATATCAATTCATTTTCAGGGGACTCAATTCATTTCCTCGCCTACAAAGCGCTCGTTGTGTTCTACCACTGAGCATACATTGTCTTAAATATTATGTGGCAATTAGTGAACGGAGTGTCTTAACACTAAGTTTCCTCTGCCTATCCTGCCTATACAAAAAAAATCTATATAATAATTACGAATTATCAGCGATAACTTCTCTGTATATTATGATTGTAATATATTTACATTATAAATGCATACTACTACATAGATTTATAATTCAGCAAATAAACCTTCAAGACGATGGTAATCGGAGCGCCTTTCTAACATAAGTTGGCTTAGAAAAACTTGCAGTCTATTTTATTTCCGTATTAAAATGCAATTTTTTCTAAATAAGAATTGTATATATTTAATACATTAATATTTAACTATAGTTAAAGTTCACAGTAAAATTTATTTCGCCAGGTATAAAATTATACATATGTTCTTATTAAAGATTTAACGTTTTTTTTTGTGAATATAATAATAGATTTATTTAAAACAAAAGAGCTAACCAGTTCGTGACACATGTGCCCCTGTGTAACCGTAAACGCAAAAGGCTATGGGTTCGGTTCCCACTTGAGGCAAAAAAATATTGAATA
The DNA here is from genome assembly GCA_013421005.1 of Heliconius erato x Heliconius himera. Taxonomy (NCBI): domain Eukaryota; kingdom Metazoa; phylum Arthropoda; class Insecta; order Lepidoptera; family Nymphalidae; genus Heliconius; species Heliconius erato x Heliconius himera. The sequence goes on along the minus strand of JAATLQ010037308.1, from coordinate 9,455 downwards.
CTTTCTTTTCTTCGCTCTGGTGGCAAAGCTTGAGTTCCGTTACTCAACACGCAATGTCCAGAATTTGTCGGAGAGTGAGGAATGGAAGTGTCTTAATGTGAACGGCATGTCTTAACACTAGGTTCCCTCTGCCTACCCTGCTATGTCCGGGATACAGCGTGAAGCTAAAAAAAATTGAAAATTTTTACATAAGAAAGTAAATTTCTTGCGTGAGAGAATTTCTACAATTTTTGTAAAAGAAAAAAACAAAACATAGGCGTACTAACAAAAACCGCATATTTCCCTAATTTTTTAAAGTTACGGTCTACTTGGATTTGTGTTTAATAAGTGAATTCTAAATGAACATGTTAATACTTTCATAAAAATAAAATAATAAAAATTTCTCTTGTTATTACAACATTGGATTAACAATATAACTTAAATGATATGGATGTATCTTATACAGGATCTAGAGCTCTTAAATTATGTCAAAGAAATGAATTAAAAGAGTCGCGGTGATAAAATATCTTTACCTGATGCTATCTGTCACGCTTCCCTATCACGCATATGGTAGAGTAGGCAGAGGGAACCTAAGAACCTCGTTTTAAGACACTCCGTTCTTATTAAGACACTTCCGTTTCCCACTTTCCGCCGAATTCTAAAGACATTATGGTAAAACTCAACGCTGGGCTTTGCCTCATTACCGCGAAGCGAAGATATTAAATTAATGTTTTCTTTTCCTCGAGTGGAATTGAACCCACAACCTGTATAGTTTATGAAATAATATTTATTCTTATTTGTATAAAGCTATAATACGTATTATAGCACATTTCTATTTGTGTAATGCAATATCGCGTTCCATACATTAATTAATTTTCTTTTAAACGTAACGACAACTTTTATTTTCTATTATCCCATTCCGTTAGGACTATATATGTAGGTAACATAGTATATGTTAAATCAGCTTCACTAGACTAGGCAAAGGGAACCTTGTGTTAACACTCCCTTCCCAACAAAAATCTCTGCCGAATGCACTATTACGTGTTAACTGGCAAAAGCCAACGCCGCGCTTTACCTTGACTCCAGAGCGAACAAAATAAAAAAATAAATATTTCTTTTCATCGAGCGTGGATCGAACCCACAACCAGTCTCGTTTACACACACCTTCCACCCCTGCGCCACGACTGGCCTCAAGTACATACATGTTAGATAACACAATTATCGATTTCCACAAACAGATGGTGTGAACATACCACATATCATTTTTAATGGTGCCTCCATACTACAGTTGTAACGGTCAGTAACCACCGACGCGCGTGCCAGTGGCGTGCCACTGAGAAAACTTTTTAATATCATAGAAAAGCCAGTCATTGGAGGAAGTCGGTCATCGTTATACAAATTATTCAATGCTATGAGTTATATTAGCATTATGTTTATAATTTATATATATATTGATCTAATTTTCTTTTGTGTTGCTTCGTGGCTGTCCTAGGTTTGAATTTTGTTGTGAGTGGGAAATAAAAATAAAAAATATATATATCAGCTTCACGCTGTATCCCGTACACAGCAGGGTAGGCAGAGGGAACCTAGTGTTAGGTCACTCAGTTCCCCACTTTCTGCCTTTATTAGTTCTATAGTATATTTAAGTAACGGGAAACGAATTGATAATAACCATTTAAAATTTAAAGACAGTAGTATTTTATGTTTTAAAAAAATGCAACAATTATTAAGTATGCGGAACTATGACAATTTTTACAAATATATCACGACGTTCGAAAAGATCACAAATACTCATTTAAACATCCAATAATAATTTTACATTTTATTTAGCTTCATACTGTATCCCGTATATCCGGTCCTAGTAAAGAGGGAACCTAGTGTTATGGCACTCCATCCCCCATTTCCACTAAATTCTAGAGGCATTGCGTGTTCATTGGCGGGACCTAACGCCACGCTTTGCTTCGACAGCAGAGTGAATAAATGAAATACTAAACTAAATATTTTATTTCCTCGAGTAGGTATCGAATCCACAACCAGTCGATTCCTTACGTCACGACTGGCTTCAATATTTCGTTACTTTAAATAACTTACATCCCTATACGTCCCTGCGGTTATTACTACCAACATATGATATTATCAACCAAGCGTAAAGCTATAATATGCGAGTGCACATCAGTCCGGTCAACGAAAGGATCGGTAACGCCATGGCAGCACTAATCGTTTAGAAAGTGTGGAAGCCGCTGTGGACGGAAACGATGGATTTAATGATATGAACAATCTTGGAAACCACTAAACCTATAGCCGCGGACTTGTGGATGTTTTTACTAGTGTAATTACAAAGGCAAATTGGTTTTGTAACTTGCGCAATGTATATACGTTTTTAAAGCTTATGAATAAAATGTATTGTATCAACTTCACGATATTTCCTGCATGTAACAGGGTAGGCAGAGGGAACCTAATTCTAAGACACTCCGTCGCCATGCTCAGCCGAATTTTTCGAGGCATTGTGTGTCGAGTGGAACTCAACGCCGAGCTTTTACCTTGGTACCGAACCGAAGAAATAAATATATTTCCTCGAGGGGAGATCGAACCCAAAACCGTTGCTTACAGTCACATCTTTGTGCCCCTGCGCCACGAAGGCATAGTAAATGAAATATGTAACACTAAAATATACACAATTTTTGTGTGTGGGCTTTAAGAATTAATAATTCAATTGCGAAATGTACTTCTCCAGTGCACAGTATTTTTTAAATATATCTTGAAAGTCTAGTTACCGCCAAATAGCTAAATTTTAATTATGATGTAAAATTTTTGCTAGCTAATTTTATTTTAATTACATAATTTAAAATGAAAGTTATTATATACGTAATTACAATAACTTGTAATACAAAATAACACTATTTTGAAATGTTCTTCTTATGTTTCGGACATTTTGCTTGTGTTCATGATCGATGATAGATTGGCTCTATCTGTCTGTGTCTTCACAGATTATTGTTAAATGCTTGAAACGCAAGATGAAAAAAAATAAGACAAGCGCGAGTCGGACTCACTTTTATGAAATACACGCTAAGCCAGAGCCCTTTCATCTGATACCGCACTTGAACTAGCGGCTATAATACCAGATTTTACCCCCTTTTAAGGCTTTTTATTTCTTAGGATTTCTTATGTTTTTTTCCTGAACTAGGACTATGTATAGATAGATATTGCTGCCAAAATTCATAATTCTAAATCAACCGCAAGTACCCTATTAGTTTTGATTCCCTTTATAATGTTTATATACGCGTTTTTTGCGATATCCGCTATTTTAAATAAACGCGCTATTTTAAATAAATGTAGAAATACATTTTTTTAAGGAAATCATAGGACCGTATATTTTGAGTATATGGTTTGAATTTCAACTTGATTTAAAGCACTGACTGTTCAAGCTCTTGACAGACAGACAGACACAAACAAACCAACAAAGTACAACAAAGTGATCTTATAAGGGTTGCTTTTTTCCTTAAAAGTTACGGAACCCTAAAAAAGTAAGTTTTTTTTAATAATCGCGAAAACCAAAAATATTTTGTATGATAATCTTAATATATAAAAGGACTTGTGCTGACTGACTGAGGTAAGACGCACGCAGAGCCGTAACCGCTGATGGTAGAAACGTGAAATTTGGGCAGATGTTTATTTTCATATTCTGGACATCCACTAAGAAGGGAATTTGAAAAATTGTAGCCCTAAAGGGATGAAATTGGGGTAGAAAGTTTGTATGGAAAAAAATTGTAACCTGTACCGATTTTTATAAAATTTGAAATTCAGACTCTTAAAAATATTTCATTGAACACGTGTTTCATGGTTTTTAAGAATTCACCCCCTAAGGGTTCAAATAAGGGGTTGAAAGTTTATATGGAAAAATCTTTAAATTGCCACCGATTTTTATAAAAATTTAAATTCAGACTGTTAAAAATATTTTATTGAACACGTGTTT